>WSXT02042451.1:0-13285 GCA_011762715.2 Neuroterus valhalla | reverse complement strand
CATTTTTCAGTCGTTACATGGAATGAACTTTCATTCTAAGAGAATGAACTTTCATTCCAAGGAATTTAGAGTGTGTATTTTCCATCCAAAATAGCTGGGTAACGAACTTGACCTGTTTTTTTGGTCCCTCGAAATATGTGCCAAAGGGCAATCCAATCCGATCATTCTTTCGAAAGTTATCGAGTACATAGATTACAGACAGACAGTCAGACAGACACCTTCGTAAAAACCATTTTTTCTGGCTCATGAGGTCTCAAAACGTAGAAATTTCATCAAATCCGCGAAAGTCAATTTTCATATGAAACCAATACCTTCCCATTGAGAATAAAAAAATTATTAAATGAAAAAATCACATAAAAAAAGGATTTAGGAAAAAAATATTTTTAAAAATCTAATATAAAATAAAAGAAACATTTATACAATAACTGACTAGATAGCAAAAATAATGTAACATCAGTGCCTCAAAGTACTTATTCTAACGTAACTATAACGCTTGAAAACTACTTTTTCGGCTGATTCCTATTATTTATATCCGCATGTTCAAGCTTCCAGGGCTTTCGTTTCCTCTTACCATCTTGCAGTGGCAAACGCGGGGGGGGGGGGGGACACCCCTCCCCCGAAAGTTCTGGAAATCTGAACATCGAATGCATACGTTATAATGACGAACTGGTGTCAAGAAAATTTTTTTATAAAACACCCCTCGAAAAAATTTTCTGCGTTTACCCTTGTCTTGCCATCTTGCAATCTCATAGTTTCCTTAGCTTCACCTTTTTATATTTATCTAACTCCTTTCAACCAGACAAACACTTGGCTTTTTCTCCTCTGAATCCTTCCAGTCTTCTTATCCATTCTACTGCCTGACCACTTTCATCCAGTACTCCTCTCACACAATCATTCACACTTCTGCTTTCCTCTCCATCTGTAGTAAAAACTTCCAGCACATGTTCCCACGACTCCACTTCATAGCCACAAATTCTACAGATTTTCTCTTTTTCATCCATCCAGTATCGACATGCTTTCATTCTCTCTTCTATTCTGAACGGTAACTTACTCTCCTTTTTAAAGTTTGTCAGGTATTCTGGATCCCCAACCCATTGAATCATCTTATACCAACTATTTTACTGCGATTCCATGATTTTCCTCCATCTTTCTTCTCCATGTCTTACCTTCATCTCCAACTCTATTTCCTGACATTCTACATTCCCTTCGTGAAAACCACATTCTTCCCTCATTCGCTGTTCCTCTCCTTTCCAAAAGCACATTATCCTAGTCTTACTAACGTTAAGCGTTCAATCTTCTCCTCCACGTACTCTTCGAACCCTCTTAACATCAAATTCATTCCTATTACGTCCTCTGCTAATAGTACGACATCATCCGCATACGCTTGAGACTAAAGCTTACTGCTGCCTATGATCGTACCTCCTTTCCTTTTCTTCTTAAGCTTTGCCTCTGAATCTGCCTGCATTATATTGTACAATAGCAGGCATGATGGGCAATACTGTTTCCATTATATTTATAGTGTGATTGCTAAAGACATTTCTAATAGTGTATAAATTAGATGTAGGAATTCGAACATTTCGAATCTTGTTCATATGAGTACCAAACATAGCATGAGAGGGATTTTTTAGGGTCGCTGGCTTTGAATTTGACATAAAAGACAAAAACTATTGTCCATAAAAAACTTACGATGGAATCTTCATTTGTTGATGAAAAATTATCCAGGCTGCTGAGTGTCATAATTTGGAATAAAGATGTTGCAAAAGTCATTCCTTCTATTATTAACATTCTTCATTGCTCATAGACTTCCGTTCTCTAGCGTTAATAACAATTGTGATGGAAAACCTTCATAAGTTAGCCGCGATAACTTCTTACAATTACATGTCTTTCATTACACATAGTATAATCATCTTGGTAACAATTTTCTCAATCTGTTCTTCATCGTCTCCAAGAGTGTGGGAAAATCTCATGGCTGTCGGGTGTCCGTTTTGGTCCCAGTCTGTCTTCAACTGGTCAGCCTATAACTAGCGGTTAAGCAGATGGTCTGGCCTAGAGCTAGCCGAAAAAGCGCACTCTTGGCCTGATCCAGGCCAGACTGTCTGGTCTTGGTCCAGACTGAAAACCAGACGTTGTTTTGGGCCGGGTCAGTGCTAAAAGTTTTTTCCACACGGGTTTCTATCGATAGTAACAAAAAGCTTCAATCAGCATACTTGATTTTTTGAAGATTTCAAATCGATTTCAAATCGTGGCTTTTAGGGAAGCGTGGATCGAACAAAAATAAATTGTTCATAAGGCTGTGAATAAATAATAGCTCATTGTTAAAAAAATCTTCTCAAAGTGGGATGTTTTCCTTTGTTTCATAGAATAACATAAGCATTCGTTTCATTCTACAATATTGATTGAAGTACTCTATCAATAACAAGCACTGGAGTACTAACTTCATGAGTTCATGGCTATTGTGTCTTACATTATCCTATCCATTACCCACGTCAAAACTTTTTATGGGCCATAGATTTCTAGCCATTTCATTTGTCAGCTTTGGAAATATTTCATTCAAGCACAAAAAGTTGAGGACTTAATTGCACTGTACTTAATTATAACTTAATTGTAATTCAGGAATTGATTCGAATCTGCATCACACATTATGTGATTATTGTTTCTGTTTTAACAAACCACTAAATGAAGGAAATTTGAGCAGGTTTTCAGTTGAGAACGTCACGTTGAAAACACACTGATCGTCAAGTATGAAGTACTAACTTTGTATTGGATTCCCTGCGAGCATAAAATATTAGGTCAAAAAAACGATACAAAAACCATATCTGCTCTGCATGCACTTCACTCTCCACGCATTTTTAAAAAACTGACAATCATTTAAGGTTATTGAAAATAAGGCAAAACACTGAGCGATACAGTTATTTTCCCTGTGTCGTAAAATTTCATAAATCTTTTTTTTACAGTTGATGATGCATCGGCGACTGATGATCCCCGTATTTATCCAAGGAACTCCATTTTAGTAGAAGGAGGACCCCGATATGGTAGACCTGATTTTGTTCTTGACGGGTATCTCGTATCTTATAGTGCCAGCGAGCCACCGAGAAACCTTGCACAATGGCACGCTATAGTAGAACTCGATAAGGATAATGCTTGGTATGCACCTCTTAAACGCCTTGATGTAGGTGGTAGAGAAATTGATTTCAATAGTCCTAGTAGTTCCGGTAGAAACTACAAATGTTATATATCCAGAAAAGGTAGACGTGATTTGGGAGCAACCCTTTGGCATTTCAGACAATTCGAGGGAGGTGTCCCGATAGTCCGAGTCAAAGGGCCGGATACTAATGTTGTCGGAGAGTTGGAGCTTTCAGAACCTACACGAAATTAAATGCGTCCTGGCTGCCTACGCATCCCATGTGTTCAGGAGTAGTACACCTGGTCAATACGAAATAATCGGTTCAAACCCAATTTCAAATCATTTAATATCTATGCAACGTATCGCCTAGCCAAACACTTAGAGTTTTTTATAAGGATAGTACATGAGAAATATTTTTATTTTATTTTGGGAATCTCCCTGCTCTGTTAATTCAGGCTTATATGATATAAGCAAGAGCAATCATGAGGTAGTTGCCTTCTTTGTTCTATAGGATGAAGGCCGAAATTCATTTACCCCTTATTCATAACAATAATTTGTTAGGATGTCTTGATTAGTTTAAGATGAAGTATAATGTGCTGATAACTAACTATCCTAATATATAACAAGCAGATTTGAAGTGTCACGCTTACTGGGAAAATAAATAGTTACGTCTGCAAATTTCGAAGAAGAAAGACACCTTTCGTAGGTTATTCGACGACGTCTGTTTGTCTCGCTCGACCAGATCAAAATCACTGTTTTGCCGAAGTATGGTTATGTAGATGTGCAGATGAATGTGAGAGTCAAACTGCTCTTTCCAAATAAACCTTATGATTTGAGCTCAAGTGACTTATTATTGAAGACCTTTCCACTTCGCATCTCCATTTATTAATACTTGATCAGGTTTTGTTTGTATTTAGTCAGGCGTCGAACAGTAACTTTTTCTCATTCACTGTTCCAAAGAAAAAGCATGATCTTTACTTCTTTCGTAACTTTTGTATTTCACAGATAAAACGCATACGGAAAGAAATTTGGTACAACAGCGGCACTCATAGGTCACTTCGTTGCGCCAAATTGTAGTACTGCAATACGCCTTTTGTTGAGAGAACTGTTCTCTCTGTCAAGGAACGCTGCGTTCCCAGTGTGGGGCAAGTGCTGCTTTCATGCCTTGGTTACGCTGTCCTACTTCTATTGATGCAGCTGCTGTCAAAAATTTCTTACCGTGTATGCGAATCCGAATTCCATTTGTACACAACTTCAATAATATTTTCCTATGTCCAAATCATCATTCGTTTATTGTATAATAGCTTAATTTTTCCGATATACGGAGAAAAGTGAGCGAGCAAATAATAAAAAAAGAGCGAACAACAACGCAGACGCCTCTTCATCTGCGCTTACTATTACATAACCATTACTTATAATTTGATACGTTCCTAAGCTACTTCCATTGAGATTTCCCTCCAATCCTCTCCTATAAATCTCGTACTTTTCACAATTACCCTCAAATTATCTATCATTCGCTCAAGTAGTCCTCTCCATATCTCTCAATTACTCCTCATTCAATCCCCCCTTGAATTTTTACCACGTTCACTAGCCAGCTTCCTTCATCTCTACTTTTCCTCAAACATCCATTCCATACATGCTCCTGTGTTTCCTTTTCTCATCCACATATTCTAAACTTTTTGCTTTCCTGTTTATTCCAATTAATTATAATTTGAAGTATACTCATTTGAAGAGATGAAAACAATTCAAAACAATTTTCTTCCACCTATAATCTTGTTTATATAGTAGATGGATTTTTTCACGCCTTACGGTCACCATGAAATTAAAAATACAAACACTAAAATACATGCTCTCCCTAAAGTTCATAAACCTAATTGTAGTTGGAGACTTATTGTTCCTATTGTTGGTTCCCCACTTACAAGTTATCAAAATACATTTCTAATTTTTTCAAATCAGTTCCTTCCAACACTAATTCTTTTGTGGAAAAAAGTTGGGAACTGAAAGATTGTCTAAAGAATATTAATGTATCAAAGACTCATTATTCATTGTTTCTCTTGTTGTGGTATCTATCTTTGATAGTGTAACATTATTCTTCTATCTGCACATAACATCTATTATTTGAACGCTTAATAAAACCTCAGTTCGAGATATTTTGGTAATTTAGTTCCCTTGTTTCACGTTTTTATCTGGAAGTAAAGCTGTCTCGAGCTTTTCTCTCTATGGAATACCCCATAGATTTAAGGATCAATCGATGTTTTTATTCATCCTGGTCAGGAAATTGGTACCGAGTATAGACGTCGGTTCCAAACCTGATAGGACAACAAACCTGAAACGAATTACCCTATTAATTACAACAATCCGAAAGACAATCTATTTACTGTTAATAGTAATCTTGGAACTCAGGGTCTGTAACAAAGTTCCAATTGTACAATATTCATGTGTTTGTCCTAATGATTCAGAGAAATGGGATGACAGGAGCGAATATCGAATCGTCCCGTAAGCCGAAATCTTCCTACCTAATTAGAATCGCCTCATTCTTTCTCCTTTCTCGTCCCCAAGGAAAACCACCCTTAAAATTCACCCTGAAATTATGATGAGGAAACCAAATTTCTATTTTGGGAATCCGGTTGGTTCCATAAGAAGTAGAGGTTTTCTCGTCCAATTCCTTTTTTTTCACGTGAGAGATAAAAGATCGATGGGTGCAGACGTCAGCCCTGAAAGTGCCCTCAATTTTTGACCCAAGTGCATGAGTTCCCGCACAATGTCGGGCTGCCCAGGCACTAGTGATCTCGAGTACAAAGAAAACCCAAAGTGTCACCAATCGATCCTTCACTCCCGAGATTCTCTTACTTCGCCTTAACCATTCCTCGTTCCAAAATTCAAAAGACTCATGCACTGGCATCCTTAGGTTCCCATAAGAATGGGTTGATCAAGGATGAACGAGTAACTCTCCAGTGCGACCCTCAAATTCGTAACAAAAGTGGTTCAGGTTTATGAGGGAGGTTTATAAAAGTAGTTAATCTTGTAGCCTCAATCACGATTTCAGTTGAAGGTCCTTCTTACCCCTCATAATTTCTAAGTTTCTCGAAAATAATTCAATGCAATCGGTGTGTACCGCTTGCATCGTGAACGAAGTCCCTCACAGGTTGATATCCTGATCGTAAAAGTCGAAAGCCAAACGTACGTCTTAGTCTAATGCCTGGCGACGACTTATTTTCGTGAATCCTCCGGTTTCCTCGACTGATGATTCTTGGTTCCTCGGACCCGGTCATCCCTACCTTGAAATCGTGCGTGCGCAATTATCAATTTACTTCATTCACTTCAACTTCGCGTAACCGTTGCACTATTACTATATTTACCTGTACAGGAATGTGCATATATAGGTTTGGTATCGCCGCGTCAATGTTTATCTTCCATCCTGAGCTTATCTCGCTCCTGTACATATTAAGTTTATACTTTTATGTCCAATATTGCAAATATTCTGAACTGCCTCAATAGTATTCCACTTGATCTTGCTTTGAATAGAATTGAAGAAAAGCTTATTTTAAATCACTATCTAATGGGGGTAACGAAAAATGAACTTTCAATTGTTACTAGAACAGTTTTTGATGGCACTATTTTCTCCTTCAATAATAAATTTTACAAACAGATCCCGGGGTGCACTATGGGTTCGCCCTTATCACCAGTTGTTTCTTATTTAGTTTTACAAGATGTTGGGAATAGAGCTCTTCAATCATAAGATTTTACACCTTTTTTATATAAACGTTACGTCGACGATGCCATCGCCATAATTTCTATTAAAAAGGTTGAATTTTTCTTGAATACCTTGAATAGTATTGAAGAGTGCATATATCTCACTCATGAAGTCGAAATAAATAATGTTCTTAACTATTAACTATTCTATAAAAAGCTAGATGATATAAATATGAGAGGGAATAATGTAAACAAATACATATCAACAATGATAAAACAAATGAGAAGAGTATCAGAAGGAACAGGAAAAAAGAAGCCACTAAAGGAGGTGTTGATATCAGATAAGAT
The DNA here is from genome assembly GCA_011762715.2 of Neuroterus valhalla. Taxonomy (NCBI): domain Eukaryota; kingdom Metazoa; phylum Arthropoda; class Insecta; order Hymenoptera; family Cynipidae; genus Neuroterus; species Neuroterus valhalla. The sequence goes on along the minus strand of WSXT02042451.1, from coordinate 6,120 downwards.
GGGAAATGTAAAAAAAGATTGGAGAAGGTAAAAAGGAAAGAGAGGGAAGAGAGAAGAGAGAAAAGGGGGAAGTAGTAGAGGGGAATATACAAGGAAAAATGGAATATACTGAGGATTGGGAAGTTGTGGAATAAAGAGGAAAATTTGAAGGAAAGTGTTAGAAGAAATACTGAGATAAGAGATAGAAAAATCGTTCTGTATGTTTGGTAGGAAGAGAAACAAGGAAAGTTGGGAAGCGAGGTAAGAAAGAAGGGGATAAGATAAAAAAGAGGATATATCAAGCAAAGAGACAATCAACGTGTTGAGAATAAGTATGTATAACGTGCAATGTAGTATCAAGAGGAGAGATATGACCAACAAACATTTCATTCAGGTAAGGTTAATAGTATCTTACATAGTAGTAGACCAATGAAGGAGTGATCGGCATGTGTAGATGAGCATCTAAGGAGAGGAGAAATAAGAAATGATAGAAAGCCAAGAGATTGCATGAAAAGATGAATAGATGTTAAAGGAGCAAAAGATGTCTGTGATAATACAGATATTCAAAGAACAATCATCTATAAGAAGGAGAGAGATGCTTAAGAGAAAATATTTAGAATACTGATGGTCCCAATTTGAGAGTATCTCTCAACGAATTATTATAATGACTTCGAAGAACTCTCTACCTCGGGTAGTTGCTAGGAAGATTGATCAGCAACCTGTGTCGGAGCAGTATTGGAGGACGAGTTTGATGCTCAGATGAAAAGCATGCCATGACTCCTTCTTCTCCCCCTTTCCCCTATTTGGCTTTTTTTCAGTGAGAAGCCATGAAGAAATCTTAAAGGATAAAACATTGCTTTAGTTTCTTGAAAATTCACGAGCGTTGCCGATAACTACACAAAAAAAATTCCTCCTTTCTTTTCTAAGATTGATCTTTGGGATTTTGATTTATCTTTATTGAAACTGTTAACCTTTCTTACAGAGTTTACCTTTCTTCTAAGGACTCTAAACAGTGATCTTGCAAAGAACCTTTCCAGCTCGCCTCCGAACTAGATCGGGGATTTCGAATGAAGTCACTGATGTCAGGGAGTTCCGAAGGCCAACTCGAGCTCGACTGAATAAGAGAATCGTCAAGGCTACGTCTAATCGCGGAAAGAGGGGGACAGTGATGAAGCAGATGATGCATGTCTCACAGCTCCGCCCCACAGTCTCAACTCAAGGGGAAACCCCACCTTAATCTTGAAAAGTGATTGCTCATACACGCATGCGACGTCCGTAAATGATGAACATGTCGCAAATTGCATCAGCCAAATCACCACAGGCGGGCGCCGAGTGCCATGCTAAACGCAATCCAGCATCCTGATGGTCGTCATACTTGCGCCCATAAATAGAGGGGTTCCTAATTGAAGATATTTCCAAACGGTTCCTTATGAATAGTGAGCAGAACTAAGGAAGATGCACACCAGGTGATCCTAGCTGTAATCCGGAGGACATTTATGGACTGAAATCCTGTGGCTAAAATGGTCTTCACGTGAAGAACCTATGACAGACGGCTTTCAAGCATGATGTCCCAGAACTCTGAAATAGACTCAAAAGAATGGACTCACCATGCTCCTAACGCTCGAAGGGACCTCATCATCCCTGTCTCTAAATATCGTGGAAATGCGCAACTGGCGCTGAAGAGAGGTAATGGAGAAACCCTACGCAGGCAAACAGAGAGAAATTGATCCGACAGCACAGGCAAGAAGGTCTACGTCCCTCTGGCCATTTATCCTTTCAACAGTCAAATTGAAAATCCAGAATCTATGTGCTGTGTACCACAAGGAAATCCGAGTACTTCTGGGACAGACCTCCCGAAGGCCTATACCAGTCGTGACGGAGACCCGTTGGAAACCATAAGGGTAAATCGACTCAGTAAACAGAGCTAATAAGTGAGTGGAGAGCCTTTTCAGAGAGACCATCGATAATTCCATGTGTGATGTCTTCTATCTTTGAAGCTGATTTTGCCTTGGTCATCGCAAGAGCCGCAGAGAATCCATCCCGAAAGCAGATCTGATTAATCAGGTCGTTTCCAACCACATTACACACGGGTTCAACATTGGTCGGCGGTATGTCGGGTAGGACCACATCGCCTTACATACCCTCGATAACTGAGGTTTCGTGGTCGGTAACGAAACCGGTGTAAGAGGATTCTGAACAGAAGGAGAGAGGCTCAATAGTTCGCTTCATACGAGCAAGACCTTTGGAATGATCGAGTGATTTGCGGCGTGTGCGGGAAGCCTGATGCTTCCCGTGCGCAGGAAACCCTTAACTCCTGCTTTTACGACCGTGAAGGCCACTTCTTCCTCACGGGTCAGGTTAGCAAACTTTCTACTTCTGACCAATCGTCCTCATGTCCGTACTTGATCCCATTTATTAGATTACCAGAGCGGCATGCCATCCGCTATGCGCTTCAAAGATGACCGGTAGAGGGTGCCGTTGGTCTTGAGGGATTCAAAGATTGATTTATTAAAAAAATCGTAGACCACCGTAGGAGACTCACCGCCCGAAAGATAGATAGTAGTCAGAACTGTAAGAATCATACCCCACTTTCACAGCAAGGATCAGAACGAGATCGGGAGAACAAAATATTGACTACACATTAACTACAAAGACCGAAGCAAAAACTTGTCGTCCAGATAGTCAGTGAAGAACAGCAACCTAGGAGTCATATTTGAACCATGCCTCCAGCAGGACACAGGCAACCGCTAGGACTATCCCACCTATAGACTAGTGGAGACCACGATACCGACAGCTTCAGTGTCTTATATGTAAGCAGATCCCTCAGGACAACCGTGTTCGACACGGAAAGTACCCTTTCAAGGATTAGACCAAATACTATCTTCGTCTTGCTACTCTTGCAGAGAATGCAGAAGCGACCTTTCTCAAAGAGCTTTATAAGTTTGACTTCCTGGGTGAGAATTATCCCATTTCCTCCAGACCCCAGTCTGTCTCCTGATAACCACAATCTTTTTAGTTTCGGAACTTCATGATTTCAGATATGTACAAAGACGCAAAGCACTCACGAAAAGAGACCGAGTATGGGCCCCCATAGTTGGAAAAAAAACTGCAGCACCTGAGCTGACATACTAAGTTCCTGTGGAGAACAGAGCGGAACTCGCAAGCAGGGCAGGAGGATCCACACTGATCTGACCCGTGAAGAAAGCGTTGAAAGTAGTAGCAACGTTTAGAGTAAGGAATAACGGGGTTGGATTGAAAGTAGGACAGGAAGTGATATTAAGCAAGGAATTCCTGAGGATGAAAATGTTGATTCATCCCTCTTGTCATGGGTCCCATCCCCCTTACTTCAGCACCTCATCGAAAGAACCTGATTGCCAATGCCTATGCTGGTTTTCCTGACAATGTGTTAGGCAAGAGTGTTAGCGTCAACTTAATCAAGCTGAAAAATTTTTCCTCGTTTTGTTCATCACGGGAAACTCTCTGAAGACCAAATATAATAGGTAAATTCTTCTGGCTAACGCGAAAGCATGCAGTTCTCCAATATTCCTGCCCGTAGTGGTACTCTAGGAATACCACGAAGGGGGGGGGCGAAGTCTGGTTACATAGATGCTGAATCATCCAATCCACTTTTCCAGAGCACATGTAAATTAGCCTTGGAGCACGAAGGGGAAAGGAGGTGGACGTGGCTAGGTCAGCTAAGCTGGTCCCGCAATGGGGGGCTGGAAAATCGAATGAATGGATTGTACTACCTTCTGCGGCTGTTATGAGGGTCGAATGAATATGCTAAATACAATCGCCCGTAGCTACCAAAGACAATGAGGACTAAGGGAGAAAGGCTTCAATGGGAATGCAGCGCATTTTTTGTATGGCCTACAGCGGTTGATTCCGATGAAACTCGCAGCTGTTGTTACCAAGCCTTGATTCCTATATGTACAATATTCTGGCATAAGAAAATCTTCTGCGGTATGGTACACCACATTTAATGTTATAAATACGATTTCCATTGGCAATATACAAGATTATAGATATATGCTTCGTGATTGACTTTTCAATAAATCAGTTTCCCAAAAGCTAGAGGTATCAAGGGAATGCTCATTTCATGCTTTCAGACATTTCTGAAGGTTCCGTGAGTAATAAATATCAAAGACTTGGAGAATGGGGACATAAGGAATCTTAACCCCTCCACTCAATTGAAGATAAAGCTTATCTGTAAAAAGCAATGATCATTTCTGGAATGGTTTTTTGGTTCACTATTGTTATCTTCCCACGTATCGAGAAACAATGGAGATTGTCACTCTATTATTTGCCTGCGTGGCCTTGCAGAGTTTTGAAAGTAAGTGTACCTAGCATAATATATGGAAATAAGAAAACGGTGATAATGCAATGTTCTAGTTTATTCAGTATGGCAATATATTAAAATCTTATACGAACATCAATTATAAAACACCTTGTGATTGGTAATCTTATAATTCATATCATTCCGACTGCAAACTTCTGGATCAACAAAGTCTAAAATTTTCGGAAATTTGTTGCCATTGACCAACAACATTTAGTTTGAAATGTTCTCACTGGATTTTTTCGCATTTCCACAAATGACCTTCAAAAATTTATTTGAATCAATATTTCCAATCAGTGACTCGTTGACATATTTTAATCGTGTAACATATAGAAACGAAAAACTCCCGTTAAACGCCATGCTTCAATCTATTTGAAGGAAATGTGTGTCAAATGTGTCATTTGTTTTAAGCTCGGAGACTTTGTATTTATGGTCATTCGAACCAATTCAGCGACTGAAAGCAAACAATTTCCAGAACCAAATATTGACCAGGCATATTACCTTTCAAAACATGGGATACGCAGGCTGCTCGGACGCATCTCATTTTTTGCATCTTCCGAAAGTTTCAACTTTCCGACATTAGTATTCGGCCCTATGATTCGGACTGTCGAGATACCTTCCTAGGTTTGCCTTGAATGCACAAGGGTCGCTTTCAAACCACGTTTACCTTTCTTGAATATAGAACATTTGAAAATTCATGGATAGTATCACGTCTGTTACTAACACGATTTTTTTCATTTAATTCAATTCATTCGAGACGTGCAAACCAAGCATCGTCCTTATTGAGTCCTACTATAGCGTACCATGGTGGAAGGGTTTTTTGGTGGATTGCTAGCACTATAAGGTGCAAGATTCCCTTTAAGGACAAACTCAGGAAACCCATATGATGATCCTTCCTCAACTGAAATGGAGCTGTCTGGATAAATATGGAGATCTTTGACCGCCGAAGCATCATCAACTGTGAAGAAAAAATCATTAAATTTTACTACACTGAAAAAAACTGTAAGTACATATATTATAATCTAGATCTAGATAGTAGGCCGATTTCTGATTGTATAATGCATATTCCGTAACAGACTTTAAATGCAAATAGGTTCATGCGAAAATTGCAAACAAATTGCATTTACAAGAAAAAGGTTTCTTCTTAAACATAGCCATTCCAACTCAAATTTCACGGAAAGAAGTTTTTGTTTGATATAAAAATTATTCTTTTTCAAGAGATCTAACCTTGCAATAGAATATGTACAAATTCTAAGTTCTTCTGAGCAATCGATTTTTTCATTTACCTCGAGTTCAAAGTCAGCAACGTTAAAAAAATGGTCAGCATTTGGAAAAATGCATTAAACTAGGTTTCACGGAAATCCCGAAAATTCAAGGAGTGCTGAGAATTCAGAGGGATTGAGGAGGATCAAGGGAATTTCAGATTTTAGAGGACATTCAGGGATCCTGAGGAAAAAATAAGATTTCAGGAACTGGAGTTGTAATTGGAAGTAATATACCAAAGAAGAGGGCACTGATCACTTACCATAATCAGCTAAAAAATTGCGCTAATTTTTTGCCCCACATATGTTACAAGATTTGAATATGACAACGTGACATCTAATTAGAACATTGATATATTGATGAATATTTTACCTAAAAATTTCAGAGTTGAATTCTGGAATACACTTACCGCCTAGACGGGGGCCAGTATCGGGGGTTGTGGTCTTAACGCGATAGAAATTTGAAATCCAGTTCGAACCAGATTTGAAGCGACGACTGACTAGGCGAAGGTAAACACTTAGGACCGTATGTATAGTCTCGTG
>WSXT02042440.1:0-13285 GCA_011762715.2 Neuroterus valhalla | reverse complement strand
GGGGAGTCGTGGGGGGGCGGGGTGGGCGGGGTGGTGGGGGGAGTCAAATTTACCACAAATCTAATACCTTCTCTGATGAGAATGTAAAAATACTGGAATATTCAGCGTATCTCTAGTCCGCGAAATCGCTCTCAATTTCTTCTAGTTCTTCTTCATTTACTTCCCAAACTCTCTTCAGAGTTGCTCCGGCTCCAACCTTTCTCAGGGCCTCCATTAGTCCTTTGCAGAGTGTCCAGCGTGTGGGAAAAGCGGGGATTGTACGAGAATTATGTTTGTGCGGGAAATTTACGGGAAATGTTCAGGATTTTCCACTTGAGGCGGGAATTTTTCAATGTCCCTTGAATGAATTTTTTTTTGTACCATTAAGCCATAATCCCTTTCAGGGCAAGCGTAACTCGTTCAGAGTTGTATTTGGTTGAGTTTAATACACGGGAGGACACAGTCTCCCGCCAACATGCCAGCAGCACGCGATATTCCCGGACAATCACCCATCCAAGTACTAATCGCGCCCAACGCTGCTTAACTTCAGTGATCATACGGGAACTGGTTTTTTGAGCGTGGCATGGCCGTTGAATTAATTATGTAAAGAAACATTTTTTGTGCATTCATGAAATTTCAAATATCGCGCGCCATCAAACTACTTATGCGTGCCTGTGTGTTCAATAGCATACAAGAATTTGAGATCTATTGCGATGTGATACACAGGAAACCATTACAACTCCGCAAATGGCCGGACTGCGAACAGCCCTATCCGACTCCTAAGCTTTTCCATGGCAAGCATCCGTAAATATTGGCAATCGAAATATAACTGTACGCCATCTGGTGGTTCTAATATGGCGGTCGCAAAGGCCATATATATAGTAATAGCTTCCAATGATAACACGTGCCTTTGCGACGTGTGTGGAAATTTTAAAATCCCGAAAACGCCTTATAAATAAATACGAAGAGTGATACCGTAGTCCTCTGCTTGCCTATTTCTGAAGGAAGGAAGATTCTCCCCACGAAGAGTGGAAAAGTTTTGTTCTGCTGCCGGTAGTATTCTACCAAAGTTCAGGTGGGTGTCTCGCTGTCGAGCCGGCCGCATGCGGCCTGTGTGTGTTTCGGAGCATGGGGTCGGTAGACGAGGAGATCGAAGAAGCGGAAATAAGCGAAGTCCTAATTAACTTAGGCGTAAAAGGTATCGAAAACGAGTTTTCCTCCACGGACGAAGGAAACCGTATCTCGCACGAGGTTTCTGCCGCGAATCATGAAACCATCTTTTATGAAATCGAGGGCTCTTCTAACTTGTGTCCATATGACAAAAACGCTTGCGCTTCTCCTTCAAAAACTATTCTGCCTGTTAAAAGGAAAAGCCCAGATAGCAGTGAGAGTAAAAGCTCTGTAACAAGCAAAAGTAGGCACACTGAGTCTAACATAACCCCCAATTCCCATCAGTCTCCTAGGTTTAAAAATCGTTACTCTCGCTCGAATAGAGGCCCTCATTCTATCGAGATGGACTCCGAAGAAAGTCACCCCATGGACTCTTGTAACGTCGGAAAAATCCTACGTAACGCGTTCAAAAATGTTGTTGTGGATATAAAAAAGAAGGGAAAGAGCAGATTTACGGTTCTTTGCAACTCAGGTGAAGGTGCCAATCGTATAGTCGACAAGCTTAGCTCGATATGCCCCAGACTAACTGCTTTCATTCCCAATTACAGGACCTCCCGCGTTGGGGTGATAAGAGGAATCCCCACTGATCTCACTATGGATGAACTAAAATCAAATGCCATTTCTCTTATTCCAATAATCGACGCTACCAGGTTGACCAAGAAAGGTAAAGGAGATAATCCGATCCCTGTAAAAACCGTTCTGGTCACCTTCGATGGACAAATTCTCCCCCAGGATATCAGGTTTTATTACACATTATATAAAGTCTACCCATACATACTCCCTTCGAAACTTTGCTATAGCTGTGCTAGACGTGGCCACGTGAAAGCCCAATGCAAAAATCCTTGATGCCTCTTTTGCGGTGAAAAGCCCCACGAAGGATTACCCTGCCCTATCTCATCTTCCCCTCGCCTTTGCATTAATTGTAAAAAACCACATTGGTCTTTCGACAAACAGTGTCCTTTATACACGGATGAGAAGGAAATCCGCAGAATCTCTGATAACTTCAATATTAGCATCAAGAAAGCAGCCTATCTCTACAAAAAAAAGTATCCCCTCAGGCATCCCAGAACATTGATTCTGCTATTGCCGCTTACCTCAAATCTCGCACAGAATCTACATCACCTCATTTCAACTTTTCCAATTCCCTATCGCTAGGGGAAGCTAATGCTGATTCTATCTCTTTCGCCCCGGAATACTCCCATCAATGCAGCCAGGTTGTCAACAAAGCTCCTTCTCTACCCCACTTATTCTCAACCCCAACCCTTCTCTCATCTTTACTCTCGCTCTCCTAGTCCTTTTGGCAATGGTGTTTGCCTGCAAAATCGCCCTACCAATTCCCCATCCCAATCTTCTTCCCTTCCATCCTTCTCCACTGATTTTCAAAACCAAGACCTTGAAGCAGAGGTGTCCAACCTGAGAGCAACTGAGCCACATGTGGCTCCGGCCATGATTGACAGTGGCTCTTGCTCTTCAGTTCGACATATGTTTGTGAGTGTACATTTTCTAGTCTCGCGCGCCGTAAAAACAAGTACCATAACCTGCTAAAAACTTTGGACAAGTTTCGGACAAATTTCGGATTCCGATTTCCGGATACTATCCGAAAGTGTCCGCAATTTTTACGACGGAAGGAGCAAAATCTGGTTTTCATCCGGTAGAATCCAAAAGGTGTCCGGTGTGACGGATCCAATCAATCCGAGAAGAATCCGTTTGAGTCCGTATTTTGTACGGTATAACGGATGGCATTAATCCAAATTGTGCCCGGTCATGTCCGTTTTTTTGAAGGGTCTTCCGGATGTGAATAATCCGGATTGTGTACGGTCGAATCCGTGTTTTGTACGGTCTGAAGAATACGATCGATCCGGAATGTGTCCGTTCGTGTTCGTGTTTTGTACGGTCTTCTGGATGCGGTTGACCCGGTATGTGTTCGGTCGAGTCCGTATTTAGTACGGTCTGGAGAATGTGATCAATCCAAATTGTGTCCAGTCATGTCCGTTCTTTGTACGGTCTTCCGGACGTGAATTATCCGGATTGTGTCCGCACTCGGCCGTTTTTTGTACTGTCTTCCGGATATGATTCACTTTACCAAAATACAACTCAAAGCTGCGTATTAATTTCTGTTGGATGCGAACTATTTCCGGAGTAAATGTTTTGACTGGACGGATTTTGGATTTAATCAGAAGACTTTCCGTTTCCACTTTAACTCTACCGAATTACAACTCAAAGCCGCGGGATAATTCCATATAGGACCGTACTATTTCCAGAATCGATGTTTTTGAACGTACCGATTTCGGATTTATTCGGATCACTTTCTATTTTTTACTTTAACAAAAATAAATTTCAGGTTCTGAATTGCGAACTGATTTCAGACAGAGCCAGACTATTTCTGGAGTCGATATTTTGAACGGACAGATTTCGGATATAACTGGACCTCTTTCCGTTTTCACTTTAACAAGAATAATTTCAGGTTCCAAACCCCGGACTCCTTCCGGATGGAAGCGGACTCTTTCCGGATTCGAACTTAATTGTCCGGACAGACTTCGGACTCAACCAGACAAATTCCTGAATCTTTTCGTACAGCTTTCGGATTGGATTGGACAGGTTTCAGAAAAAATTCTTTAATCGGATCGATTTCGGATGAGTTTGGATCAATTTTGAAATCCGGAATTTTTAGCAGGATAGCCTCTTAGCACATAAAAATTTGGAATCGGAATTGCTTTGTGAAATTTGCCTAGACAAGCCGGATTTAGGTAAACGGACAGAAAATGAAGCATGTCAACAATCGCATTAAATATTAAATAAAGAAAAATATGCTCATATTTGATAAAACAATCGAAAATAGCGTTATAATTATTCCTTTTAAAGAAGTGGCTCTTAATTCGAGTTCGGAGGCACAGCTCTGGCTCCGACTAAAGAAAGGTTGGACACCTCTGTTTTAAAGAAATGATCTTCTCCCTGATGAATCTCCTCCAATGCTTTGCTCCTCTCTTATCTCTTCTTGGCAACGGACTAGTAGGTCAGCCGAAGAGATTTATTCTTCATAATAAATCAGCATAATTCATAAAAAGGGATCCTTGGAAAGAATTATCTACAACTATGATATCTTCTTATTGTACGAAACCTGGCTTAGAAATAAAAACAAATTTCTTTTAAGGAAATATAACATCATTAGAAAGGACCGACCTATTAGGAATGCTGGTGGTCTCATCATTGCTATTAGAAACGATATTGTGTTTTGAGATTTGAAAATTCCCGAAATTCCTAACTAACAAGATACTCTTGCTATTTCAATACCCTCCAGTTGGGGCGAAATACTTATAATTAACGTTTATAGAAATCCCAGAACTCCAGTTAATGCCATCAATTGGAATTCCTTTTTCGACTCGTTTTATGATGATTTTTCATCGGTCTTCATAGGCGGAGATCTCAATTGCCACCACCCGCCCTGGGGATGTGAAAACGCTTGCCCAGCCGGAAATAAATTAAACACCTCAATCCTAGCATCTATCCTCATTATTCTGAACAACGGAACTTCCACCCGCTTTTCTCGACCCAATCAGCCTAATTCTGCCATAGATCTCTTCCTAGTTTCTGGTAACCTTGAACCTCTATGTTCATGGAAGGTGGAAGGCGATAAAATGGGTAGTGATCACTTTCCTATTTCAACTACTATCGGTATCTCCTGCTTATACTATGAATTCTTTTCACACAAATATAACTTCAAAAAAGTTACTGGTATATTCTCCAGGAAACTCTAGAAAAAACTCAATTCAACTGCGATAAAAATAATAGCAACCCTCTTACAGTTCTTCCACCTTACTTCAGTTTGTTTCAAACAATTGATAGTGCCCTCCATATAGCTGGCCCTTAAATTGACAATGTTCCAAAACGCGACTACCCCTACTCTTCACCGTGGTGGAACGAGGAATGCTGAAGGATAGAAAGCTTAAGAAGAGCCAAACTTGGAAGAAATAGACGCAAGTCCACTTCGAAAACTTTCTAGACCTTCAGAAATTCGAAGCTAAATCAACAAAAACCTTCAGGAAAACCAAAACCTCTGGCTGAAGATCTTTTTATGAATCCTTGAATTCGACCTCCCGAATCTCAGATATTTGGTGCAAGATTCAAAGTTATCGACACATACTCCTCACAAACCCTTCACCCTGGACTTCCCAAATTTCCCTCCCGCACAAAATAACCGACCCAAACCACAAGGCCTCTAATTTCCCGAGTGAACCTTTTACCCTCCAAGAATCATATCTTGCCATATCCACTTCCAAAAGCGGGTCCTCTCCAGGTCTGGACAAAATCTATTTCTCCTCTGACGATCTGGGGCACTGTATCTACATTTTGCAAGAAAGCTTCGACTTTCTTCAGAGTTTCCTAAAATCCAGAGGCCTTCACATATCCATCGACAAATCTAAACTCGTAATCTTCACCCAAAAGAACTTCCTCTCGTTTGACGTTTATCTCACAATGGACAACCAAATCATCCTCTCAGTACTCGAAACTAAATTCCTAGTCATTATCTTCGACTGGCACCTCATCTGGAATCCCTACTTCCAAGCTCTCATACTGAGACTGGAATCAGTCATCAACATTATTAAATTTTTACGTGGAACTTGGTGGGGCCCAGGTCCAAGAGTCTTGCGTATGTTATATCACTTACTAATTAGAAGCACTTTAGAATATGGCAGCCAAGCCTGATCCATTTATCAAACGAAAATGTGCGAAAAAATTTGCAAACTATAGAATAGGGTTCTGAGACTTATTCTGGGTTTCCGTATTTCTACTCCCATTCCAGTAATGTTCGCTGAACTAAAAGAACCACCTCTATTTTTTCGCATGAAATTCTTGAACAGAAGTTTATCCTAAAAGTGTTTTCAGCTGAAAACCATCCTCTGTTCAGGCTACTCTACGACCTAGACCAACGTACTCTAGAACAGGAAAAACTCAATTTACGCAAAGCTTTTCCACTCCTCAATGCTTTCATCTTCCTCAGAAAGTATACTCCAAATATCATCTATTCATCTATCATTCCAGATGCTTTCAAATCAATATTAACAAACAGACAGGCAGTAATTTTCTACATTTCGATGGATTTACTCTTGAAATAATATTTGAATAATAGTATAATCTTCGATTTATTTTCATTTTGTTATCTACAGTACTGCTACAGATGGCGAAAAGGAGTACTCGTGACAAGACATCGTATTCACCAAAATGGGAGAGAAGTTTCAGTTGGGTCGCACCTCATCCAAAGAACGCTTATTCAGCAATTTGGAAATATGTAAAACGGAGTTTGTTATTTCTGGTATGGGGAGACAAGCTCTCCAAAGTCACAGCGAAGGAAAAAAGCATAAAGATCGTTGCAGTGTTATTCAAAATAGTCTACCCATTAATTCCACATCGTCTTCATCTACGTTGGGGAGAACGTGCAGATCCACCATTGATTCACCATTAGCTGCAACAACCGCTCCACAAAACACTACTTTATCTGAATCAGGAACAAATCTTGAAACAGGAATGACTCATATTCCTACGCGAAAAAAGACCTTTGAATCATACCTGACGAAGAAAGGAGTCACGAAAGCCGAAACAATTTGGTGTTTAAATACTGTCATGTCGCATAACTCTCTGAGGCATGCAGCAAGAGCAACTGATATGTTCAAACTAATGTTTACAGTCAGCGAAAATGCATAAAATATGAGATTACAAAAGTAGAAAATACTAAACGTTTTAATCTATGGCCTAGGCCCGTTTTTTGCAAAAGATCTTGAAACTGCTGTAAAGCCTTGTCCGTTTTATGTACTAGGCTTTGACGAAGCCATGAACAAATTTGCACAAAAACAACAAATGGATATAATGTTGCGTTTTTTGGATTCTGCAGTTCAGCAAGTGAAATAAAGATATTTAACGTCAGTTTTTCTAGACAGTACCACAGCGGAAGATATCCTCCACGGTTTCAAAAAGGCACTGACTGATTGTGATAAAAAAAAATTTTGCAAGTGTCTATGGATGGACCTAATGTCAATTTTTAATTTATAAGACTTCTGCAAAACTACATAAAAGAAGGTCCAAATTATCCTACTTTTCTCGATATTGGTTCTTGTGGAATCCGCTCGTGTCATAGCAGTTTTAGAACAGGGATACAAGGCAACAGAATGGGAATTGCCTTCGTTTTTTCGATCACTGCATTATATCTTCCAAGATTCGCCGGCTCGTCGAGGAGATTAGGCCAGAATTACAGGTAGCACCGTATATCCGTTGAAGTTTCTAGCTACAAAATGGCTTGGGGATATTCCAGTGGTTCAGAGAGCTAGGAATATCTTGCCAGACATTATAAGGTACGTCGAAAAAGTACAGAGTAGGACAAAGAGCCAGCAGCCTTAATGCAAAAGCTTCCAGATCGTTGCGGAGGCTCTCAAAGATAATATGCTGTTAGCCAAATTGGCATTCTTTGAGAATTTGGCAGAAAGTGTTACAGGATTTTTGACGGAATTTCAGTCTGACGCTCCTCGTGCTCCTTTTATATTCACGTCGCTATCTCCATAGTCAGGGACACTATGGCTCGCTTCATAAAGAAGGATGTACTAGATAATGAAAAACTTGATGAAATCAACGTGATGAATGAAAAAAATCTCCTGAATGCTAAGGAAATTGTGTTGGGCTTCGGTACTGTAAAAGCAATAGCAATTATTTGCAAGAATAAGACCCAAAAGGATATTCTCCAATTTCGTCAGAAATGTAGAATTTGCTTACAGTTCTTTATTTCGAAGCTTATGGAGTGATCTCCTTCGAAGTATTCAAAGACAAAAAATATAATGTGCTTGAATTCAGAAATAATATCTTCTGCTAAAGGTGGTACCACGTACTCAAACCGTTGTCTTGAAAAACTCGTTGATTCTGACTTAATGACTGGACGCATTGCCAATTGTATCCAAAGAGAGTATTCCGAATTTTGTAGTCAGGAATATGTTAAAGAATAAATGCGATTATATTGTCGAAGTGCGAAGTGGTTGGATGTATTTTGGATGGATTTATTACATGAATACTGTAAATGGGAAAACTTGAAGAATTTCGCTCAAATGATTCTTATTCTGTCTCATGGCAACGCCTTCTTGGAACGAGGCTTTTCTGTTAATAAGGAAATGATCGTAGTTAATCAGAGTGAAAGAACACTCATTTCTCAGCGAATAATTTTCGATTCCATTACAGATAAAGGTGGAATCGAAGATCTTAACATATCCGAAAAAATGTTACATTCTGTGAAAGACGCACACAGTTTATACAACGAGGCCCTTGCAGAAGACAGAAAACTTTGAAAAGCTGAGAAAAATGCATAAGAAGAGGAGAAAGCCAAACAACGTGAAGTTCAAGCTTTGCAGGCTAAGAAGCGCAGACTTGATGAAGAAAGAGAAGTCCTTTCATCAGAAATACAATCAAAGAAGAAAGAAGTTATGACGCAGGATTGTTTTTGAATTTATAGAGTTTGATATAAGATGATACATGAAGAAGTGCAGTCAGTTTTTTTATAGTTACATTTTTATCCTTACTAGCGGGCTCAATATATCGACGCCTCCTAATCATACTGTCTTTACTCGGAACAGCATAAACATTTGCACGTATCTTATAGCGCTACATTCAGAGTCACGTATCTTGGTGCGTTAAAAACAAGGTGTCATATTTCTGATGCGCAAGATCATAGACGCGTATGTCGTTACATAAGAATCGTATTCACGTATCTCGCAAGTGCGCGTTCATTTACTATACATATTAAGTTGCGAGATACGTGAATATGATTCTTAGGTAACGACATACGCGTCTCTGATCTTGCGCATCAGAAATATGACACTCTGTTTTTAACTCACCAAGATATGTGACTCTGAATGTAGCGCTATAAGATACGTGCATATGTTTATGCTGTTCTGAGTAGGGACAGTATGATTAGGAGGCGTCGATATGCTATTGTTCTATACTTCGTACCTGACTAAGTCGATCCAAAGAATAATATTAATTAAAATTTTAATTTGTCAACAAATAATTTAATAAAGCTTGTGTTACGGAAGTTTTGTTATACTACAAATTGAGAGTTTGAATATGTGATTATTTGAATATCATTTTAAGGTCTGACATATATGTACGTGAATTTTCAAAAAGTCTGCGGGAAGTGTACGGGAAATGTACGGGAATTTTTTCACACGTTTTCACTGGACACCCTGCCTTGCTCCACTCTTTCGGAATCTTGTTTTGGATTCCTCTCAACTCTTCTTTGAAGGCAAATGTTTGGCAATCCAACTTCCGCCATTTCCATAATCTCGATCGTGTATCTGCTAGCCCTTTTTTTGTTTCTATTTTCACGCTCTTTCGACGCGCTCCTAATCTCAAGATATATACAGAAGTGTTTCTATCCAAACGCATTGCTTCATGACTCCCTATGCTGTATTAGCTGTCTTTTGCATTTTGTCTGCCATGATTATGACGTGTTTCCCACTTTGAGAAAACCATTATTCCAAATACACTCACCGCTTGCCTGGGGGCCTCTCGGCAGAGGGCCAGTTTCTCGGCTGTTCATGCTTGAGTGATTCTGTCCCTCCTCCCGAGCCGCGCACGACGCACAACGGCGGCCCATCAGCCTTGAAAAGGCAGTACCGTTATGCGTAGTATAGAAGTTCCTTACTTGGATACTTGCGACGCACGCATTCACGAGACTATACATACGGTCCTGAGTGTTTACCTTTGCCTAGTCAGTCGTCGCTCCAAATCTGGTTCGAACTGGATTTCTAATTGCTTCTCGCTTGAGGACCACAACACTCGATACTGGACCCCAGGCAAGCGGTGAGTGTATTTGAAACAAGCAACCTCTTCCACCTCATTCCCATAGATTCTGCATTCTCTCTCCTCTTTTCTTTCTTCTCCCTCCTTTCTGAAGAACAACTATCTTCGATTTTTCGACATGAGTCTGGAGTCCGTTCTTATCTACGTACTTCTCCAGAGCTTTCAGTATATTGCGTAACCCTTCTAGGGAGTCTGATACTACTGCTATCTCATCTCGGTTTCAAGGGCAAACATTCTTGTATTGCCTATTATAGTTCCACCTTCATTTTGCCTCCTTATTCGTCATTCGTGTCGTCCATATGAACTTTGAACAGCGAGGAACTTAACTGGCATCATTGTCTCACTCCTCTTCTTGTTTGCAAAGATTCCGTGTTCCCCTCCACGGTTATCACCTCGTTTACCATAACCCTGTATATTGCTTCAATCATTTCCATCATTCTTCCTTGAATTCCGATTTTCTGCAATTTTTGATGAAGAAGTTCGTGTCCACCGTATCAGACGCCTTTTCTAAATCAATAAATGCAGTGAATAATTTTTTTTTCTTGCTTTAGACGGTTACTTATCAACGCGTCAAGATTAAATATATGGTCTCTTGAAACCAGCTCCACTCTCTTTGTATAGCCCGTTTGATTCCAACCGCTCCCTTGATCTTTCGTCCAGGATAGAAGCCAGCATTTTGTATCCCGAGTCTAAAACAGGCATGTTGTTTGTTGCAGGAATGATCCACCCCTGCAAAATCTACTTCTTCACAAATTAAATATTGTAGAGAAAAAAGAAACTAAAGATCTCAAGATCAATTGTCCTATTTCTTCCAAAAGCACCACTGTGCAGGAAACAATCAGCAAGTATAAAGATCCCAAAGTCGATGGTCCTCAGCTTCCTAACAACACTTTTCCTACTAAACAAAATCCGAAAACTACAGTTCCGATTTGGATGAGCCACGACTTTCCTGAGTTGCAGACGACTAACCACGATCATCATGAAATAAAGGCTTCCAGTTTATCCAATGAAAGCCTTGCAAACTCCTTGAACCTCAGCAATGTTGGAATGGAAGTCTGGCAAGATTATTTTGGTTTTCAATATGAAATCGGAGAGATAAATGGTAACAAGTCTTACAAATGCACAACAGAAAAAGTTTGGTCCTTGTGTGCTAATGAAGACGGAGAACAAACTTCCAAGACACTTAATTTTGATCTTTTTATTGGCAAGGGTTTCAAATCTATTTACATCGACATCAGGGGCAACCCTGTGGATCTCGAGATTCTTGGACCAATCACTATTTCAGAACAATCTGGAAACCAAATGATCATTAGTACGTCTCCGAGTTTCAGATCCAGTCATTATTTCGTTACTGGACAAGTTTTATTCGTGAAAAGCGACGATTTTTTCACACCCTGCGATATTATTACGTATTCGATTCCTGAAGAAAATGAGTATCGATACTTGATTTCAAATTATAAGCAGCAAAAGGTTTGCTTGAGCTGCACAGATGAAATCAAAGAAGTGCCATTTCATGAAAATAGGTCCATCGCCGCCAAAGATGAAAATTTGGATGATTTGGATGTTTGCTATTGGGAACAACGCATCGGAAACGAGCGGCGAATATTGAGATACTTGAATAACAATTTTGAAGTGGTTTATACATGTTGGGATAGTGCTAAGAAAGAATACGATCCAATGTGTCCTACATTTCATTGGCTAGAAGATAAGTCTGCATGAAGTTCTTTCATATTCCTTAATGGATAAAAGCAGTTCAGGATTATGATTTGAGGACACACATTTGACTCAGTATATTTAATATCTCTGTACTTTAAGATAAATGATTTTATGTCCGAGTTATTGTGGAATAAAACGAAAACTTTTGAATATAATAATTATAGCACACTGTCTAATAATATGAAGTTTCTCGTAAACAAGAACTATTTCCGAACTTCGTCTTTTTCAAATTTAGGTTTCAGTTTTCCTCGATTTCTACATTCAGAATTTTTTTCACCATTATTTTTATAGGCGGAAATTTCAAAAGTAATCTTTTGTTTTCATATCCTATATCTGATGTCTTGTTCAATCGTAGGAAATCTTTTCAATCCTAGAGATACTTGTGATCTTATGATGCATTAATGAACTAATACGATTTAATATGTATGGGCAGAGCTGCCACTCAGTCACTTGAATTATTTTCAGTAATTGCTGATCATTAAACTTTGAATTTTTATGCCCAAATCTACAAAGCAGTTGGATTTTTGAAATAATGACAAATCCTCAAACAGGAAAAAATTGACAGTTTACCAAGTAGTTCACCTTGGAACCAAGTAGATGTTCTTTTAAATGGTATAATAATAACTAATAATGAAATGCACTGTCCCTGGTCAAGACTTCGATAAGTCTTCCTGAACTTCATATCTTCAGCCAATTTTTTTTTAATGATTTGAATAGTTCAAATATTTTTGTACGGGAATATTATTTCATCCGTGTCTTCGAAATTTACGCCAACTACGTCCACTGCCTTTTGTTACGTATATTTCGATAAAATAAGCTAGGGTTGTTACAGAGGTCGGATTTTGAAATTCCACGGAATTCCCAGATGTAGTAACTTCAAGTTTGATAAACTCTACTTCAGCTTCCGAAGAACTGTTTTGCCTTGCATTTGAATTTGGGCTCCATTTTTCAGTATCAGCTTCTGTTCAACTGCCATTTCCAATTTACTTCTTGAGTGGGAAGTTTTTAATTATCTTGCAAAATAATGTAAGTTACTCTTTGAAACATATATAAGACTTTATTTTACAGCTATTTTTAAAGCAGCATATAGTGAACACCTCGATGTTCTAAAAGTCTTACCGATTTTCAAGGTAATCGCAAAATAAACGAAGAAATAACAGAGAATTGAGGTTTTGCGTGAAGCATGACATTTTTTCATGAATAATAGTTGAATTTGTGACTGAAAGAGATACATTTTCAACAGAAGATGTAAAAGTTGAATTTTTGATCAAAAAAAATAATTTTCAGCAAAAATGGAACAAATATTTAATCAGAGAGATGAATTTCGTACTACAAAAGATGTTTTTGAAGCTTTGTTTCTTTTGGGAGGGTATACATATACTCTGAGCGAGGCGACCTAATTGAAAAAAACGGGACACCCCGTCACGAGGAAGGAGACAGATTTTTCTACACACGCCTTGACTCTCTCTCTCTCTCTCTCTCTCTCTCTCTCTCTCTCTCTCTCTCTCTCTCTCTCTCTGCGTCGGGAAGCCACCTCCCGCCGCTTCCCTCTGTAACCGCACGTGCAGCGCGCAGCGCCCCGCCC
>WSXT02042429.1:0-13286 GCA_011762715.2 Neuroterus valhalla | reverse complement strand
TACCTTGTCAAAAAGCCAAAAATAGTAGCACCGCAATAACACCTTGACTCTTCTCTCGGTCCCGGAAACGGAAGCCTCAATACAAAAATGTAAAATTAGAAAATTTTTAAAGTAAACATAAAAAACCATCCAATATTAAAACTATTCGAAATAGAGCAATTTTTATTTCAAGCATTCGAAATTGAGCAATTTCAATCTGAGAGTCTTTGAGAAATTCAACCATTTAAAATTGTGGCGTTCGGAAGGAAACATTTTAAAATAAATTTTAAAAATATTATCTAAATTGAAGCATTAGGTAACTAATAGGGTGAAGCAGGTATCGATTTTATGATCTTTTTGCACCAATATCTCAGGGGTTTCGTCTTCCTCTCCACCCTAGTACCTACAAATACATTCAAATTGGAAGCCTTTAAAATTGAACTATATATTTTAAATTCATTGGAAGTAGAATCATTAAAAAATGAAATTTTTGAAGATAATTTTAAAGAATAAATATTTTGATTTGAAATCGGTTGAAATATGGGAATTTCAAGCTTGGAAATGGACAAATTTTATTCTTTTGATAAAAATTTCAGAATTTATCAAATTAAAATTTGTATATATGAGTAACTGCTGAGGGGCTGATTGCAAAATCAGAGTAAAAAAGTCGTCGGAACAAAAATGACTTTGAAACGTTGCAAGAAAAAACGATTTAAAATAGACCAAGAATAACAAAGATTGTTTCTTATATTTAACAATCTAATAGATTGATAGAAAATAATGGAATCTGTTGTTCTATTATATTTTTACATTTCAATGTACGATACAATCCTTGTTTCTTCTTAAATCGTTTTTTCCCGCAACTCTCTCAATTCATGTTTGCTCCGACGATTTTTCTACTTCGCTGCTGCTATCTGCTCCTCGAAAACGAATTTTTCAAAACTCAAAATTTATCCGACCGAAGCACTTTTTAGTCAAACAATAGCTTCACTTTTAAAACTTTATTGAAAAATAAAAAACCGTAAGTCTCAAAATCCTTCAATTTGAATTTGGAAAAGGCACAAAAATTTCAGATGTGAAGAGTTCAAAATGAAGAATTCATCTTGGGAAGCATTCAAAATTACATATGTGCATTGAAGACTAAACATTTTTATCTGAGAAGTGTTGACGAATATAAAATGTCAGAATGAATTGGATTCACATTTAAACAGTTTTAATTAAAATTCTAAACATGTGTGCAATTTAAAATTTGTAGGGGTTCAGAACTGAATCGGTTTGATTCAAATCGAGAATGATCCCTCGAATATACCAAATTACAATATTGACAGCTTAACTGATTGAAGTATTATAAGATGGAGGATTTTTCCTTGGTGGCTTTTTAATCCATGGAAGATGAAGATATTCATTTATAACATAATACATTATTTATGAGCGTATTGAAATGTTTACTTCATATTCTTCGTAACTCCCCAGAGAATAAACTTAATACTTTCTCTTGGGGCCGATCTTTTTCCTAGAATTGCGATATGTTTGCTGGTATTGGGAACAACAAAATTGATACTTTGGTTTTCAAAAATTATGAGCAATTAAGGGATATGTCGAAAAACAGCCGTCCTCGTACTACTGGACGACATAATTGTATGTGCAGGTGTTAAGAATACATTTGTTGTAACATGGATTAACAAAATTCAAATTTGTCACTAGATTCCTATCGATGCATGGAAAATATTTACTAAAAAAGTGTTATACCTAAAATCAGAAGAGCATTCCTCTGCGGTTGTGAATTTTGTGTCACTGAATTGCATGTTTGGGTGAGAAAAAAATTAAGAACTAATAATATTAAACTCTTCGAGCCCATCTCAAATAACTGTTGTTTGGAGAGTAGCAGAAGAGCCCGACGAAGCTGAAACTTACCACTAACGTAGTGAAAAGATGCCAATATAATTTCTTCCATCAAGTTACATTTGTGGAAAACATTTTTTCTTTGAAAGGCTAAGAGAAAGTTAACAGAAGTCGTATAAAAATTCATAGAATTCGTGGAACTTTAGAATTGATTTTTTAATTGATTTTTTGAATTATAGGAGACCTCAAACCTCCTTTAAATTACGTTCCTGAGTAAAGAGGGGAGGCTGTATCAACTGGCACTCCCAATTTATCAGTAGTCAGTACCTACCGGCGAGTTGCTACGTTTTATAAGCCACGTACACATGTTTCTGAAATAAAATCTGCCTAATTGTTGGAAGATTATAAGGGAATTTTCTCAATTTATTGATTTGTAAGTGCCGCTGATACCCTAATAATGAACAATCAATCGTTCGTAATGAGTTCCGAAGAAAGAGCAAATGTCAAGTGGAATTTCCTGAGATTGTTTTGTCGCCATCTCACAACAGGTGGTTCTGCCGTCACTGTTGTGGGTGTAGGATTATTGACATTCGGTATTCCTTTTAAAAGGTGCAAAATTTTCAAATAACATCTTGATCTACGGAAAGGAATGCATTGAGTTTATTCCTCCCATTGGGATAGAAATCGACAGGTGTAGGTTTTTCAAGTATCTAAGCCAAAATCTTGGCGAGGTTAATAAATTGCCGCTAACTAGGATACGAATGATACGAAGCATGTTATTATTCACTCAAACTATAAAATTCAATTTTGATTTGACGAAAGTAGACTATTCAGATTCTTATTCTACGTATAGGAAAATTTTTACTATTAGTATCACATAGAATACATGTCACTATTTGTAATTTTTAATTTCAAGATTTATAATTTATTATTCAATCAGTCAAATATAAAATACATTGCAGGTCTTCATCACAAGCACTATGTCCTCGAACAAAAAAATCTGTCTGTTCGACGTCGATGGTACTCTGACTGAGCCTCAAAAGGTGTGTATAAATACTAAATAAAAAGTGATATCCTCTTATTTTGGAGATCGAATCAAACGTTTCATAAATTGGAGTATTATTTGGAGCAATGTATAGTTATAGGAATAGGACAAAATATCTATTTGCGCTGTGTTGACATAATGCTGGGGCTAAGGATTGGACGAAGTTTTCAGAACATAGACCGGCACTCAAAATGTTGTTAGTAATATTCAAAAATTATCATTTGTTTCCATATTATCATGTTTAAATTGCTTTTTTTTTAACAAAGGTATATGCTAAGATGCGGTCCAAAAAAAGAGACTTCTTTATATAATGGCTCTTTTACAAATTATTAATTTTGATGCTAAAACAACCCAGGATTTTTCGCAAAATTTTCAAAAAATATTAAAAATATTTAATGGCTTTTTCCCCAGGCCGCATTTTTCGAATAAAATATTAATTCTTTTTCTAATTACCCATGTTAAAAGATTATATACTTTTACATAAGTGCAAGGTGTCCTTGTTTGTATTCCTAATTGTATATTGAATGTATTCCATATTGTAATCTGAAGTTTGGAGTCGTCCAATTTCCAACGCTTTAAAGTTTTGGATGAATAATTCTAAGGAAATTCGCAGGTTTCAATGCCTAGTACTGAATTGTATCAAAGCCTTAAACTCAGAATTGTTAAATTTAATGCAGAAAAAAGGACAATAATATGTCTGTAAAGTTTTTCTATGTTGTCCATGTTCCACCGTACCTTTTCACATGATTCACGTATTGGTATACATTTTTTATGGCAAGAGTGACAGATACATCAAGAACGTTTCTCAATTAGAGCCAAGTGGGACTATATATTCTATATATATTTTCTTTATTCTGTACTTTTTTTGAACTTTATTTGTATATTTTAATGTCATATGAAAATTTTTTTACTGAATCAGTTTTTCCTGCACAGATTAATTTTTTGATGTACCAAACGAGTTTCATGAAACTTTTATAGTGAAAAAATTATGATGATGAATAAGGTTAGGCAGAATACAATTTTTATTTGGAAATCGATTTTCCGAAGATAATAAAACTAGTTAAATATGGGAGGAATAATTGAAATATTTATAAATGCCATTTTGGCGTATGAATGAGTAAAATAATATTTTTTACCTTTGAAGAATTTGCATGTCTCAAACAATTTTGATGTTTTGATATAGTTTTTATAGCCATCAAATTTTTGCTGGGACTAACAAAGAATATTTTTCTCATGGAGAGTGTATCAGTAAGAAAGGAATGAAATTAATTTTTACAAGTAGATTTTGGTGTGGTATTCGACATAAATTAAAAATATTTGAGTCTTATCAGAACTCTTTCACGGATGAATTTGATCGGTTTTGAGGTTGATATTTGAAAGTAAAATATTATAGTAAATTTATCAACAAACTTCCGACTATTATGGAATTTTCCGCCAAACAAGTCCTCTGCAGGGCTAGTATCACGGAAACTTCCGTAATACTATCCATTCCAGTTCGAATTTAAACTAAAACCTTGTACTTATTCTTTACTTTCTATGAAAGCGAAAATAACTAAAAAAATCTGTTTTTATCAAATACGTGAAAATTTATATATTTGAGTGTGTTTATACAGCTACTTCTTTATTCAGATGTATGGAAAAATTGTTCTTCAAGTATTTTTTTTTTCAATTTGAATCCTTTTTATTTTATTTATAAGTATTCAGTTCAATAAATGACACCGTCTTACATAGAAAAATATTATTCAAGATCAACTAGTGAAAGTATACCTCTAGGGTTAGTATTTATAAATGCAGATGAGCTGGAAAAGGACTGGTTCGAAGGAAAATTCCGTTGTAGTAGAAAATTCTCAATAAATAGATTATATTATTTTTCAGTCCAAAATAACTTTCAATCAACATCGAATTTATTTGAAGAGCAGTTCTGATAAGATGGAAATGTTTTCAATTAATTTTGAAATATCCCACCGAAATCTACGTGCGAAAAGTATTATTTCATCCGCCCTTGACTCGTACGACTTCCATGAAAAAAATGTTCTTTGCGTACCTGAAAAAATATTATTTGACTCAATGATACGCTAAGATCGAATTTATAAATATTTCAATTTTCCCTCATAAATTAATGAATGGATGAATAACTTCATTTATTTTACATGTATTTTTAAGTCCTGAAAGACCTCTAAAATGGAAAAAAATAATTCTACATTGTTGTATTATATTTGATTGCCTTCGAAACATCGATTTTGAAATGGAAATTATATTCTTTGTAGCTTCATTTATCAGCACAATTTTTCACAATGAATGCTTTTATCTGGAGGGGGGTCTTTCTGCACACCACGTGGCTCGGTGTCCAGCGGTGCGCGAAGGAAAAGGGAAAAGAAAAAGATGAGCAGGGTAAGCGGGGAAAACGAAAAGGCAAGTGATACATAGTCTAGCGCAAGTGAAGGTGACGACCTCTTGCTTCCAAAGAGGAAGAGAGATAATCAAGAGAGTCCGGAGAAAAGCGTGGTAGAAATTTCATTCAAGAAGAGCGACAGAATGCGTCGGTGACCCACAGAAATTGAAGAGCAGCTGAACAGTGATACCCTGAGGACTTGGATGTCGGAAATCAGGGGGCTGAGGCAGGGAATAAGGGCTATGAGGGAGGATGGGAGGATTAAGGAAGAGAAATGGGCAAAAGAGATGAAAGATCTGAGGGAGAAATTAGAAGGATTAGTGACAGTGGCAGTGTCGACAAGGAAGAAAAAAGAAGGCGAGATGTAACAAATGAAAGAGGATATTAGGGTGTGGAAGGAAAGGTCAGACAAAAGATTCGAGGTGGTACAGGCTAGGCTAGTTATAGAAGATGGTGGCAGGGTGGAGGAAGAGCAGAAACACAAGGTAGAGAACATGATTGAAGAAAAAGTGGGAGGGTGTAGGAACAAGGAGGGAGAGGTGGCGGCGAGGGGAAAGATACGGACAATAGAGTTAAGAATCGAGAGGAGAGAAAAAAGGGATAGAAGGAATAATATCGTGATAAGGGGACTGAGGATGAGGAACGGGGAAGAACGGAAGGAAGTGGAAGCGCTTCTACAAAGCATAGGAGGGTTTCATGGCAAGGTAGTGAAATTAAGGTTCAAGGGGAAAAAGGGGAGTGAAGTAGCGGTATAAGAAAATAAAGATTGAGAAGACAATGTGGGTTTGCAATGAGGAGAAAGAGGAGCTGGAAGAATAACATTGGGACTAGTTTCCTAGGAAGTAGGGGGGGGGGGGCAGCAGGGCGGAGGATTGATAAAGTTGCCTAATTGGATGTAGCAGGGGGGAAAAAGAAAGATGAGAACTTCTGGAAGTTTGGGCAGGGATTTGATGTGGTGGGCTGGTAGAAACGTGGGTGGAGGGCAAGAAGTGGGGTAGAATAGAACCGAGGACGAGGTATTGGAAAACCGAGGTTTGGGTATTATGACAGGTAGCCGGGCGTGTAAGTATGAGGAGAAATTCCTGGAAGAGAGGGGAAGTAGGATGGTGAGGGAGTGTTTGTGGGAGAAGAAGAACAGGAGAGGAGATGGAAAGATGGAGGGTGCGAGAGAAAGGTATTTTCGAAAAAAATGATCTGCATGAGGATGAAATGAGAAGAAAACACGAGGAGGGAAGAAAGTTGTATGAGATTGTTAAAAGGAACGGCATAGAGAAAGAAGGCAAAAGAGAAGAAGAGGATAAGAGGGTCCAGGTATAATGAGAAATATGGGTGGATTATGCCAATGGAGAGAGCGCGATATTTATGTGAGAGAAAGGAAGCTAGGAGATAATATCGAGGATGAGATGTGGAGACATGGAAGGTTTTAATAGGTTCTGGTTTCCACAGGAGAAGAGAAGGTGCGATTTGTGTGGAAAGGGGTATGCATAGGTGGAACACCGGTTGGAAGAATGCGAGGAGGTGGAAAGGAGTGGGATTAGCATGGAAATAATACTCCGTATTATACAAATACATCTGTGAAGGGATAACAGATTCGAGAAAGGAATGGGGACACATCAAAATGTATAGAAAAAATCACTGTTTTCAAACTTTCAAACTTGGTAACGTTTCTTGCTAGACAAAATAGAATTGCAAAAAAAATTGTTTGGCTCACCTTAATATATACATAATATAAATACATAGATTATTTGGGTACGTATAAAAATTATATACAATTATGCATATAAACATAACTATCGAATATATGCTGATTGATTTTATCTACAAAATTTGATTAGTAAATTTGAGATAGTAATGAATTTTATTATGAAATTTATTCATATAATGCACTAATAAATATATACTCTCCTTTTATACTCCAGACTTATCTTGTTATTTCTGGCGTATTCGACTGTTCGTTTCAAATATTTTGTTATCCGTTGTATGTGTGTACAAATCATTGTTAAAATAATTTATTATTCCATTTTTTACTATTCTCATAACTCTTCCATGAAAAACGTAATGACACTGCAAACTATCCTTGTACCCTATTCTATTGAGAATTCATATTTTTCTTGAAACTTTCCAATAAAAATTCAATAAATGCTATTATGTTCTTGAACAAATCAAGGCGTTCTGCATTTTAAAACAAGATTCAGAAGATTCGTGATCTTAGTTATTTTTATGATTCAAACTTTAATATTTACTTTTCGATATTAACTTTATGATCAATTGCGATCATTATTATAGGCTATCAAACCCAACTTTGATAGATTTCTACAAGAAACGTTGAAAAAGAATTTCGATATCGCTGTTGTTGGAGGTTCTGATCTTGCCAAAATCAGAAAGCAGTTGGGCGGAGAAGACATTTTTACAAAGTACAAATACGTCTTTGCTGAAAATGGATTGGTAGCCTATAGGGATGGGAAGCAACTCCAAACTGAGGTTAGTATTTTATTACAGTAAAATCTCTTGCAAGAATTTCTCTAAAAGAAAGCTCAAAAGACTATTTCGTTACAGTCAATACAGAGTGTGATCGGAGAAGAAGCATTGCAAGATTTTATTAATTTCTGTTTGCGCTACATTTCGGAACTGAAACTGCCTTTCAAGCGGGGAACTTTTATAGAATTCAGAACTGGGATGCTGAACATTTCGCCTGTTGGGCGAAACTGCACGTTCGATGAACGTGCTCAGTTTTTAGAGTACGATAATGAAAATCAGATTCGCCAAAAATTCATTCAAGCGTTGAAGAAAGAATTTCCAGGCTTAGGATTGACATACAGTATTGGTAAGTTTGTCGTGTTTGATCTTCTTTATTTTGATTGCCATTCTGTTCGCTAATGTTTTTAGAAATGATATTTTAATTTGTCACTGGGAGTAGAAACATTGAAAGAATAACTACCCATTATCCCAGGCAGAAACATACCTTTTAGAAGATTTTTTAATCATTAATGAGAAATTTAATTTAATAATTTTCTTTTTGGAATTAATAAAGTTTTCGAAAGAAAAATAAGATCTCATAAGCTCAAAGTTGACAATTTATTTGAACATTTGACTTTCTTAAACTATTACGGATTTGAATTTAATCTACTGGAATACCCATAATCTTGTTAAAGTAAGTAGCCTTTCCTTATTTTAAAAAGTTTATTCCTGAGTCAATTGGGAAAAACTGATCCTGGTGTAAAGTCTGTCATGATTTTTTTAATACTCGAATAATTAATGTTTAATCATTTAAATGCAAGGTGGCGAAATATCCTTTGACGTTTTCCCCGATGGATGGGACAAAACTTACTGCCTAAAGCACATTCAAGGGTATAACGATATTCACTTTTTTGGCGATAAGACCCGGCAAGGTGGAAACGATTTTGAGATTTATGAAAGTGATTTGACTGTGGGGCACTCAGTTACTGGTCCCGAAGACACCATCAACGAACTCAAGATTCTCATAATGAAAGAGGAAGAAGATCAAAACAAAAATTGCCGTTAGGTACATTGCGTTTAGTTTGCATTCGTATGAGCAAATTACTATTATATTACGATAAACAATTATATATATGTATGTATATAGCGTTGAATTTTGACTAGGATAAATTCAAAATCATGTGAATAAAACGCAAAAAAACGGAACACCATGTTTTCTAAATTCAAGAATTTGAGACTCTCCATACTTACAAACTTGAAAGATTTAAAACTTTCAAATTAAAAAACATAAAACTTCAAGAGTCTCTGAATTGCGCATCTTCCAAATTTAGACATCTAGAATTTTCTAGGACTCGAATTTTGAAAACTTAAGCATACACTGGAGCTTAGATTTTCGAGATTTGAAAATTTACAAAATTTAGAACTTTTCAAATTGAGGTATATTCAATTGCAAATAATTATAAGAAAAAGAATAAAAGTGAAATCATCGAAATGAAGGAGAGTGATTGTTTTTTTTTTTGTAAAGAAACTAGGAACGTTTATTCTTCTTGTAACAAGTCTTATAAACAACTAATGGTAACAATTCAAAAATATTAATAGTGGTAAAAAATGACTTAAAAACATCAATAATTAACAACGATGTACATTCTCTCTAAGCGTAGAATGTGACGAAGTAAATAATATTTGCATGCATAACAATACAATCAATGACCGCTCCCTGGATACAAAACGTAAATTTTTCAGACGTAATATATACAAAAAACTTCCTTGACGAAAATCGTCAATATCGTTCGTTCACGATTAATCACAAGCGCTTGTGATTATGATTCATCTTTCTTTGTACATGATTTACTTGTTTGAAAAAACATCAGTTTAATTCTAAGTACAAAATTGGGTATAAAAATTTAAAGTGCTTAAATTTATGAGCAAAAGTTTCCTTCGGTCTGTCTACAGGCCCCTGTAAACAGGAACTCGTTTGGCTGAAAAGGCAGCTAGTCCTTCGATTCGGTCCTCGGTGTCGAGGAGCTCAGAGACGCACTTTTTTTCTATTTCAAATCCGTCTTCAATTGGCACTTCAATTCCTTTACTTATCGCCACTTTTGCCAATCTAGAAGAGAAATTAATTTTGTATTCTTAGCTAATTTTGTACTGCAACTTCTTACTACTGATGTCGTGCATAGAATTAGAAAAAATAAAATTTGAACAATTGAATATTGTTTTTATTTTTTTGTTCAAGGCTTTCAAAAAATTGAAATGTGTAAAACATGTTTCCAGAATTTGACAGATTCAAAATCAAGGTTTTTGAATGGTATACTTTAGAACCAATTGTGGAATAGTCAAAACTTTCAAAGCTTCCTATTTCCAATTGGTCAATTTGAAATGTTTCCTAATGCAAACTAAATATATTGTTTATAAAATGTTATTATTAGAGTTTATGTAAGATTTTCTACAAAATGAAACTCCAATTCATATTTCGCTCAATTAAGAATATAGTGAGGCTGCTCGATCGGAAATACGGGAGGAATCAATTCAGTTTGCGTAGTACATTCTTTTCCAGGAAATTTGGTCTTATTAGGATTTCCTATTCCGCCAAATCTTGCTAGAGAATTTTTTATGCCGACAAATTCTGCCGAGTTTCATTCTCGAAGCTGTTGGAATAAACCTTGGATTATTTCTAATTCTTAAGAACTACTATCAGTTCTACGGAATTCACTATCACTTCCATAAATATCATAATATCCAACCAATTGAGTAACGTCGAAAAAAGTCACGCCGGTAAAGAAATTTTGTTGTTGATAAAATTTGCAGTAATTCTTATTGTATATTCCTGGGATACTAAGATTTCTGAGGAAAAAATAAAAGTGTACTGTGTCCTTGAATATTAAAATGTACGTTTGACTCAATTGTGCAAATGGAAACGCGATAATAATCAGTTGCAGAGTCCTAGTCAGACCTTGGTGTGTAAATATAGAAGAAAACCAGAACTGACATTCAGTTATTGTTTATGTTTCTTCTAAATGAACCAAAAAAAAAATTTGCGCGATGCAAATTATGTAACAAGTTGTCCTATTAGGTGTCATCGCATATCAAGAATAATATTCTTCAAGTTAGACTAGTTCTACTCAAATATATGTTACTAGTAAATTATAAATAGCAGGTAAACAATGAAATGCCGTACGTACAATGACTGAATAGTTTTGGCAAAAAGAATACGTATTATACAGTAATACTTCGCCTAAAATCGACAATGTCCATTTGTGCGCATTGCATGCGATTGCATTCTATACTCTTCGTGTAACAAATTATACATTATTATCAGGATGCAAACAAGCAGAATGCTAACATTATCAGGCAGAATTCAGCATTTTGTTATCTTATTTGACTTATTAATACGAAAGGAGTAAAATATTATGTTCATTCTTTTCGAGGTTGTATTACTGCAGTAAATGATTGAAAATATTAATCCATTGTACAATAATAGAATTCTAAAATAGTAAAAAATATATATTGCTGGGAATACTAAAAATATATTATGATGACTCTTAAATTTTAGAGTGATACGTTTGAAAATTGTTGGAAAATCTTTTTTTTTTGTCCAAAAATGAAATTTTAGTTGGAGAAGACCAAAAAAGCTTACTTCTTTGCTCAAAAAACACAAAATATTTCCAAATGAAATTTTTGAATGGGAGAAACTTCTGTAAAACGCACACCTCCAATTTTCTTTAAATCACGCGTATGCCGCAGCGTTTTTCGAGATGTATAAAGCGTATGATGAAATTACCAAACTTCAAATTTACTAACCTGACCTGACTAGCTATGCATCACAATTAAATGAGAAGAAAGAAACTGGGAGGGAGAGGGAAAACGTGTTCAAATGACAAGGTTTCGTCTCGAAAAACCAAAAGGAAATGTGCTAACGGGTAGACTAGGGTGGCCCGAAAAACAATTTTCGAGCTACAGGGCAAGTCAACCCCCCAAAAGTTTCCATTCTTGGAGAAAAAATTAATTTTTTGCTTTTTTGAAATTCGAATTGCAACACGTGCCACTGGGCACTCCAAAATCCTGTTTGATTACCATGGGGAAATTTCAGATATTCGAAAAATTGAACTCATATACCAGGGTTTGTTCGAAACGTGCCAAATATTTTAGAGATCGAAGAAGATTGTCTGCGAAATAGAACGAAGTGAATTACTTTCATTTCTAATCTTCCATTACCCCCCCCCCCCTCCCCCCATAGGGCCCGTATATGACCCATAAAACCAAAGAACTACCCTGTTACGCATTATTGTTACTTTTTAGCAATTTCCGTCGTCTTTTTCATACATATAATTACTAATGGACACTTTCAATATTTCTGATTTCTTTTTTTCTGATTAAAATGTAGTAGTTCATTTTTTGAAGGAGTACTTTTTTTCAAAAACATTTTGTTATTATTCTAACAATTATTTATTGTTTATTTTAATTTCCAGAAATTGTCCACTCTCTTCACAAATCGGTATCCTATGCTATTTTTTATTAAATAATTATATAATTTTAATACATTTATTCTAATGTTTAACAAATTCGTCCATTTATTTAAACTATTTTTATTTGCTCGAGTAGTTTATCTCAAAAACTTCAAAAAAATTGGATGATTCATAGTGTACTGAAAGAATATATGAACCTTTTTCCAATTATTTGAACAAAAAATATTACCACGCTTGAAAAACCAGTTCCCATCCGATCACTGAAGTTATACAGTGTTGGGCGTGGTTAGTACTTGGATGGGTAACTATTCGGATATGCCGCGTACTGTTGGCATGTTGTCTAATGATTCAATTTTTATTATGACTTTTATGATTTAATTAATAGTGCACAATAGAAGATGCAAACCATCCTCATTTAAATTGAAAGAAATTTGAATAAGAAAACAGTAACTGTATGAGCAATAACATAAATCTTTCGGCAAAATTTACTGCTCCTCGAAATCATTCAATATTATGTTTAATCCAGAAAATATGATTTGAAACATATTTTTGGAAAAAGAATTGTTTAAACGAATAATATTTGTTTGAACGACTATAAAAAGGTTAATTTATTCTTTCAATACACTATGAAGTCAGAGAAACAATGATATGTATCTTATTTCATTGCATTTTTTTAAAGACTGCTCGAGCAAATACAAATTGTTCAAACAAATGGACGGATTTGTTATACATTATAATAAATGTATGAAAATAATATAATTATTCAACGAAAAATAAATAATTGTTTAAATAATAACAAAATGTTTTTGAAAAAATGTACTCGTCCAAACAATGACGAACATTTTAATGAGAAAATAAGAATATTTTTGACATTTGTTGAGAAGGTATGATTGTTTAAATAATTTCATTTTCTTTAAACAATCGAAAATTGTTCAAAAAACTATGGAGGGGGGAGGGGTAATGGTAGTTCAGAAATTAAAGCCATTCATGTCGTTCTATTTCGCACCCAATCTTCTTCAATCTCTAAAATGTTTGCAACGTTTCGAATAAGGCACGTGTTAAAATTTAAATTTTAAGAGAACAAAAAAATGCATTTTCTTCCTCC
>WSXT02042418.1:0-13286 GCA_011762715.2 Neuroterus valhalla | reverse complement strand
CCATCCATCCATCCATCCATCCATCCATCCATCCATCCATCCATCCATCCATCCATCCATCCATCCATCCATCCAAACCCACCCACGCCACTTTTAATTTTTTTTTGGTTTATTTATATTTAAGGTTATTTAGTTTATAAATTAATTTATAAGACTAGACAAATATTCCACCGATCAATGCTTTCACACATTTGTTATGAACTTGTATTACCTTGTTCCTTAGAGGGCCTTGTAGCCCTAGGGACTTTCTTTTGATAAATACAAATTCAAATACAAATACAACGCCATATGTCCTTTCAGCAACGACCAGAATGTGTTGTGACCGTTCATCCAGCTTATTGAACGTTTTCGTTCTTCGAGCTAAACATATGCATACATACAATACATATATTTTTTATATTTTGATCTCCCATTCTTACTATAAATAATATTAACTCATAGGTGCATAAAATCGAGTAAAATATTTTATATAAGCTTTACCTTGGTAACTCCTTCGATAAAAGCTCTTGTAGCCAATTCACCTGGCCCGTCGACGGTTTTGCCGTCGTCATCCGGACCCCACGATGCACTGTAGATATCAATGTGTTGTGGATTCAAGCTCAAAGACCGTGCTTCAACGGCATCAGTAACATCTCCATCAAGCATGCGAACTCCTAAAATAAGGGAAAAGACAGTAGATTCATGTATTCATAATGAACAGGTTTTATTCCAACTCATTCAAATGAGACAAACATTTTCTACAGTTTTGTTCTTAACATTTTGGGTGCATTGATACATTAATTTAACTACAGTTCCAAAAAACGGGTTTCAATTTCCATTTCCGTATCTTTTCCAAGAACTCTGTCAACTAAATAAAAATACGTAACTTATTTTTTCTTATATCATTTTGATGGAACGCACTGGGGATTTTCAACGACTGCATTCCCAGTCCACACACACTAATTTTGTAACATAAAAAATTATTGGTGATTTAGTGGGAGAAGGGTGGAAAAAACATAAGGAGGTAAGGGAAATTCTTCCAAAAACTCATTTTAAATATGAAAGTCTTATAAAATCTAATACACAAGTGTCGAAAGGATTTATTCGAAATCGCATTTTTTACAGTAGAATTAAAACATTAGTTGCTCAGAAAGGTTCAAGGGACATTCGGTCAGTTCGCTACTTAAGTCTTACTTGATTATTTAAAATTCATGATCTATTTATTGGGATAACTTCATGTATCAACTAAAATCTAAATAAAAAAAAACTAAAATTGTGATCCAAATTTTATTTCCCGCATTCAGCATATCTTTATGTCTGGAGAATACGTTTTATCTTTTCTGAAATTTAAATTATATTTTTTATTGTGATTTGAAACCGAATTTCAGATGCGATTAAATTCTAACCTGGAATCTGGAACCTTATTTTCACGAAACTGACTTCCTTTTTTTCATCAAACTTTTTACCCCTGTCTTTGATAACTTAACATCTCCGGAATCGAGTCCATTTTATTAAATTGATTATTTAATCTTCCATCATTGTCCAAAGGCTACTCTGACCGTGTAAAAAATCTCAACCCGATTTTTTTACCTTTGGGCTATATTATCTCATAACTGGTAACTTCTTTGCAGTAAAACTTGTATGCTATCGATGCAGAAATACGGTATCTCGGAAGTTAATTTTTCTTTCTTGTTGTATCTGCAATTTCGAATTTACAGAATGTATGTTTTCTCTCCTCTAGAAGTGTCATTTAGTCAATCACATCCTTATGTTCTGACACCCTCCGAGTATTGGTATTGATCAAAAAAAGTTTTAGGGCTAGTTAGCTCTTTGAGGAACATAAAATACATACTACAGATATAACTGTGAAACAGCAGTCAATTTACAAAATATTAGGACACAAAGCTGGTAATAAACAATATTGGGAATGAATACACGGAAAAAGAATTAGCATTGAATCAAGAAAACGCGTTTTCTTGATTCAATACTAATACTTTTTCCGTGTAGATTGATGTATTGCGCAAAATACCGCACATACAAAAACGCACAGTATTAGAAGGTAGATGTTCTTGAAAGGAAATGTATGTATACATACATACATACATACATACATACATACATACATACATACATACATACATACATATATGTGACGTGCGCCGAAGAAAGGGGGCTTACTCAAAAGTAGAATTTTTCAGGGCGAGCGGTCAAATTCGACCCGATACACGCGACTTGTGTGAGAGAGGGAAACTGAAAACTAAATTAACTCGATTTCGATTTTCCTAGAGTAAGCCCTCTTTCTTCGGCACACGTCACATATTATACACATATGCGAATGGGATAAAATTTGCTAAATGTATCCGCCTAAAATTTTTTTGTCGCCTATCTCATTGAAACTCTGCTAGATTGTAGTGCAGGTGGACCTCTTTAAATTCTGTAGACACCCGAAAACGTGAAAGGCAAGGAGACTCACACCAAAAACCACCCTGAAACGTTAGAGGTAAGGGAACTTATACCAAAAAACACTTCAAAACGTAATAGGAAAGAAAACTCACACCAAAAAATCTCCAAAACGTGAGAAGCAAGTGGACTCACACCAAGGAAAGTCAGTAATATCGTCATAAGCTAAGCAGCCATAATTGAAGAGAGGGAGAATAAGGCTTTAATCTAGGAGAATGCGTGTTGCAGTAGAAAGTGATTCTTTGTTCCTATTTAGTTGATAGAGAACTCTAAAGGTTTTCCCAGATATCTCCGAAAGTTGTTCGTTCCAGAAAAAAGTGCGATTGAGCATATAGTCTAGATCTTTCACTGATTCCATAAAGTGAATGCAACGTCTATCAATAAGGAGAGGAGGTAGGGTTGCAATTGTTTCATTTAATGGAGAGGAAGTAGGTACAATAATAATAGCCATCCTTTTAGCGGGGTTGAGAGTCAGACCACTATTCAAAGCCTACAGCACCACCAAATCGATATCTTTCTGTAGCTTTTGAAGCTAATTCTTTGGTGTAGAAATTGGCCAGGGAAGGTATAGTTTAAAGTCGTCAGCATATTTGTGATCCTTGCAATGTAGCAGGGTACTACCTCGATCAGAGGTGCAAATATTGAATAGAGTAGAGGCATGTGTAGACCCTTGATGTACACCATTTTGGACCTCCCCACAAGCGGACTACTCACCATTGCTAATTTTTACTCTTTCAAAACGATTGCTAGGATATGATCCAAACCATTCAACCACCATACCAGAAAGCCTAAGCGATTCGACCCTAGTTAAGAGGATATTATGATCAACTGTGTCGAATGCCTTAGAACAACCGAAAAGGACAACAACCGTTACCTCGCTTCTATCGCTTGCAAGTTTAAGATCAGAACTTACTTTGAGTGAGGCCGTAAGCGTGCTATGCCTAGCACAAACCCCAGATTCAATTGAATCGGTTAAATTGTTAGCGTCAAGATGCGATGTTATATTCTGGTAAACAACGCGCTTAAAGGGTTAATTTTCTGCTTCTAAAAAGGAACATTCTTTCAGGCAAGAAGTTTTTTTACTCTATAATTTCTCTCCTTTTTTATCCAGTGCTTCTCATTCTCATGTAAACTTCGGATCGAACATCTTTCAGCCCTTCAACAAATGGAAATACATTTGAATTGTTATAAAAATAAGGGTTAAATTGAGAATGAAAGAATTCGGAACCATTTGCAGTACGCGTGATTGTGGGTTAAAAGTTAGTCCAAATATGAGGTAGAAAATTTGACCCCCCCCCCCCTCTCTCTCTCTCTCTCTCTCTCTCTCTCTCTCTCTTTACAAAATTGTGAAAGAACAATCCTTGTCACATGAGTCAAAGTTTGCTTTCCTCAAATCATCTGGTCTCAATTCAGGAACAGAGAGTTTCATTTTCACATGTCAGGACGGTGTGATTTTCACCTAAGCATACCGTAGAAGCATATTACGTCAAGATGATCCCAGCGATAGGTGCAGGGCGTGTCATAAACTCCCTGAGCACCTATGGCATACACTATCGAATCGACCCATTCACGCAGGAACGACGTATTTGTACAGACACAACGCTGTCTCAAGAGTGCTCTACCACAATCGTTGTCGCTCTTATGGCGTTGGCCGCGACCCCGCTCTGCTGAACGCTCCAAGGACATCAAAGCGAAGGAAATCGAGAAAAAGGAGAGGTACAAAGATCTCAGAGAACACCTAGAGCGACATTAGAATTGATATGGAAAGATATGTAAGTGGAATTGACACGGGAAATTTCGAACAAAAGAGGTGTAATCGAAGGAAGCGAGGATAGGTATGATATCAGTCTCAGAATTCATTGCGTGTTTTTTGCAAACAGAAAAAAACTGATCTCATTTTTAATCTTAACTTTTCAATCCAAAGGCTCTGCTTGAGACGCGGCATTTTTAGTAAACAAAGGCTCTCTCTGCTTTCAAGAGGCTCTTTCTGCTTTCAAACGACACGCTTGTCTTGTGCGAAATCGCTCCGATACGGGTCCCTTCCTGATCTCTCTAGCAAACACCCCGTACAAAGAGTTTCGCGGAGCCATTTGAATAATCCACTAAGCGATATCTTTACACAGGCCAATTAGTATCCAAAATCGTTCGTTTCAGGCTTAACTCTTTCTCTTATATACAATTGCTCTCCAAACATCCCTATCCTGGCATACATCTCTTGCTTCTTTCATATCTATGGATCTTTTCCTACAAGCTGTTTTGTTTCAACGGATCTTTATATTCCTCTTCTCAAGGGTCTCATTCATACATTCTATCCATTCCTTCTTTGGTCTGCTTCTTGGTACGTTACCATTCACCCTACCTAGATCAACTTGCTTTGTTGATCGTTCTGCGTCCATTCTCTCAACGTGACCGAACCATCTCAGCAAATTTCTTTCACCCTTGTAAAAACAGCGTTTCTTCTACACCATATCCATTGAGAACCCGCTGATTACTCAATTCGTCCATGAGCGTTTTACCGCAAATATTACCCAGAAATTGAATGCCGATCGCCTTGAGTTTACTCTTGTCCATTTCTTGACACGTCTAGGTCTCAGTACTGTACAGCACAGTTGGTGCTAGCACAGGATTATACATCGCAATTCGAGCTTTATTTGTAACATTTTTACTTTTAGTAATAGCTCGTACAATTTCGATAATTTTTCTATTCTCATTTATAAGTCTGGAAATCTCTGCATTTGTCTTTCCGTCAGCAGTGAATAAACTTCCGAAATACACGAAATTATCAACTTGTTCTATCTTCTCTCCATTGAGGGCAATATTACATTTCATTTTCGCATCCTTACTCTCAAACAAATAATTTTTGTTTTATTCACGGTAATGTTAAGACCCATGACCTCCATGCTGGTATACAGTCTGCTCAACATCCTCTGAAAATCTCCGCCTGATTCTGCCGTAACGATCTTGTCATCTGCAAACGCATGGCCACGAACTTTCACTGTCCCAAGATCAACATCTTCCTTGTCAAAGAAAGCCATTCTCAGACATTTGTCCATGTATATATTAAATATCCAGGAGGACATGACGCATCCTTGACTAGCGGCCTGCCTTATATCAAACCAATCGTTCAGTTGTCAATTTACTCTCACACTCGCTTTGCTACTATTATATATTGCTTGTATTGCTTTCAGAAGCCACCCAGTTACTCGATATTCTTTTAGGATCTTCCAAAGTTTAGCTCTATGTACCTTGTCCAAAGCTTTTTCCAGGTCAACAAACGTACAAAAAACTTGTTTCTGTGATCTGTTTCAAGCTAAACATCTGATCCCTACATGATCCCTGTTATAAATAAATATCGAATAATGAGCAAAATGTACCGATATGGGATAAGAGTTTTATATAACAGAATGAAAATCATAATATTAGAACGTAACCATAGTTACAACAATTCTCCCACGCTTATTAGAACGTAATTATTTCTTGAAAAGTATTTGAAAAATGATAATATAAGTTGAAATCGAGTTACTAAATTGAATAAATATTATCGTTTGACATAATTTCTTAAATATGTTGGCTCTTGGCGGTATCTAGTTCTCGACGAATAACTGTAGCTTCCTCTTCGATCTGTGGCTCATCTACTTGTGGTTCATACATAAGTTCTGGAATATTTACTAATTCTGGTTGCTCGCGCATTGACTCTTCTGGTAAGACTCGTGCTGGAACTGGTTTATTTGATACGACAATATTTGATGAAAACGTTACCAAGTCTCCGATGCTTGAGTGATGTTCTTGTTGTACATCGTATTGTTGAATCATTTCTGACGCTGATTGATAAGTTGCTTTGATATAATTTTTCAATAATTGATCGATGTGTCTTTTGAAAGTATAACCAGAGTCCACTTCGACTAGATAATGCAGTTGTCCGAACTTATTTATGATTGTACCTTGTTTCCATTGTATTTTATTGTTAGCAAAATATCTGGCTTGTACGCATTCTCCCACGTCTAATTGTCGAGCTGCTTTGATAGATACAGAACTTTCTCGAAATTGAGCAGGTTTGAGAGCATCCAGTTGAATTTTGATTTGACGATTGAGACATAACTAAGCTGGTAATTTGCCGTTATTCAAAAGTGTGGCTCTGTATCTGAAAAGTGTTTCACGATTTTTTTCTTTTACAGTGAACTTTTCTTTAGTCATAGCTGAGAGACGAGTCTTTGGTGTCTGTATATTTCTCTCGGCCAACCCGTTTGTAGAAGGATGTCTTGGAGCGATGAATTTTTGATAAATACCGGTTTCACGGCAAGACTTTTGAAATTCTTTACAAGTAAATATTGTTGCGTTATCCGAAACCATGACGTTCAGAAAACCATTGCGAGAAAAGATATCCTTGAGTGTTTCAATCTTTGAAATAGATGAAGGTGTTGCTGTGCTGAAAACGATTTCTTCACATTTTCATTTTGCGTCAATGATTACAGGAAAATAATAACCTTGATACGGACCTGCGTAGTCGATATGAAGCCGCTGCAAATTCTTCTCGGGAATGTTCAAAATCGGTGTAAATATTTTTCCAATATACATAACGGCGAGCAAGCTGTTTCATTTTTGAAGCTCCAACGTGTGTTCGATGTAGTTCTTGCAAAACCAGTGGTTACAGTGCTGTGGGAATAACGACCCGTTGACCTCGGACGAGCACATCATTATCGACAGTGAAATCTTGCGCAGCGTTTGAAAATTCTTTGAGTACTTTTGATAATTGACTATCTTTACGTGTTTAATTGCGGATTGATTCAAATGTTGTCCTTAATGTAGATACAGTGAATACTGATTCTTTACATAACAAATGCACCTTTTCGTTGATATCCCCATCCATGTGAGGGCTAATGGGAATTGATGCTCTTGATAAACAGTCAGAATTTTTGTTGTTTGTACCTTTTATGGGAAAAACTTCGTAGTCGAAACCTGATAGAACTGCTGCATATCGTTGAAGTCTGGCTGATGTCATTCGAGGCATATGCGCATGGTGGTGAAAGATGTGAATCAATGGTTAATTATCAGTAACCAGTTTGAAACGTTTACCAAATAAACAGTAGTGAAAATGTTCCACTGAGAATACGATGGCGAGAGCTTCTCGGTCAAGTTGTAAGTAGTTCTGCTCTGCTGAGGTCAAAGATCTAGATGCAAAAGCGATCGGACGTTCATGTTCGTCGACAATGTGTGTGCAATCCTTCAATACCAGTCGGACTTGCGTCGCAGGCGTGTTGTATTGGAAGTTCTGGATGATAAGGCATAAAAACTTGATCACTTGTAATCTCTTCTTTCAAGTGTTTGAAGGTTTTTCCACATTGTGGAGTCAACTTGAATCGTAATTTCTTTTTAAGAGTTGTCGTAATGGTGCTGTTAACGTGGATAAATTTGGAATGAAGCGTGGATAATACGTTGTCATTCCTAAAAATGTTCTCACCGCGTCGACTGCTTTCTTCTTCTGTAGCACCATGGATAACAATATCGTCGAAATGATTTTCTGCTTTTGGACAATCTCGAAGTATTTGATCAAACATTTGATTGAACTCTGATGGTGCTGTAGTGATACCGAAAGAAATTCGTTTTACTCGAAACGTAACTTTGTGTGTGGAAGTAGTTTAAATTCTACTCAATTCTTCGTCAACTGGTAGTTTACTTTAGTGAGGCTTTGATTGACACCAAGTTTGTAGTTCCCGCATAAGCGCACGCCTCCGTCTTCCTTTGAAATTACTACCAGCGGTGACCCCCAGTCACGTGCTTCGATTTTCTCGATGATATCTGCTGCAACT
This sequence comes from Neuroterus valhalla, assembly GCA_011762715.2. Taxonomy (NCBI): domain Eukaryota; kingdom Metazoa; phylum Arthropoda; class Insecta; order Hymenoptera; family Cynipidae; genus Neuroterus; species Neuroterus valhalla. The sequence goes on along the minus strand of WSXT02042418.1, from coordinate 5,040 downwards.
AAAGCATCGAGCTCTTCATCAACTCGGCTTCTGAATGCATATGGTAGATCACGCTCGCGATGGAAAATAGGAATGGCGTTCTCTCGAAGCTTGAGTTTGACTACATAATTAGGCACACGACCAATTTTGTCTCAGAAAATATCTGGAAACATAGCAATGGTATTATCGACCTCACTATTATTTATATTTTGGATAAAATTATGTGTTTGTTTAAGAGTATCATTGTTTTCAATTTTTGATAAATTGATCTCCAGGCGAAGAATCCAAACTTGTCCCAACAAAGCTGAATACTTGTCTGGCCTGAAGAAAATTTCATCTCCAATGTGTTTTCCGTTGTAGTCAATGTTGACGTAAATCTTCCCATCTGGTACGAAGATATCTTGAGTGTAGGACCTGAAGCCAATCGATGAAGGAAGTAGTTTTGAGTTGAGACCTAGTTTCAAAATTACATTTCAAGGTAAAAATGTGTAACCAGAGCCTGACTCAACCTCGAATCGAACAGGCTGTCCTTTGATTTCAACGTTCGTATAAAAACGTTCCTTATCTTTTGATGAGACTTCACTGTTTTATTAAATATTGGCAATTGTGTTAACACCTTAATCATGATGGAAGTCTTCCTCTCGAATATAATTTGTCGTTGACTCACTTGGTTTTATCTTCTTGTTTAATAACGTTCGTAGACACACTTTACTTACGTGACCTGTTTTGTAACACTCAGCACATTTGAACTTGGATTGGATTGTTCTGCAATCTTTGACCAAGTAGTTGTTGCGACCGCATCTAAGGCATTGACTGGCGATACCTGATTCCTTGTAGTTCACTCTGGACCTTGAATTTTTGTTTGAATAATATTGACTCTGTTGATTCTGGTTTGTTCATTTATGAGGCTGATTATGGCCTTTTGATTTCTGCTCAGCTTTTTCATGCGAAATTTTATCAATATCAGTGTTATTAGTATTATTTGGTGATGGAAGTGATTTTTGAGCGGTTTCTTTCGAATCGATTTTTGACGCTTGAAGTGCGAGAGCTTTTGAAAAAATCTCTTCAGAAGTTGAGTTTTCACACTGTAGAAGCTTTCTCGGATTGAACCGTCTGTGATTCCACGAATAAACTGAGCACGCAGAAATAGATCTGTAATTGATGATTTGCACTCGCAAGTAGATATAAACTTGCAGTCACCTATGTTGCTTCGTAATGTTGCTACGTAGTCAGATATCGATTGATCGGGTGCCTGATACTTTTATAAGAACTGATGCTACAACACTAGTACATTTTTTTTTCTTGAGAGGTGTTTCTCTAGAAGTTAGATAAGCTCGTCAAATGTAAGCTCAGCCGGAGCTTTTGGAGCAACAAGTGCTGTTATCGTTGTGAAACTTCTTGCGCCAATAGAATTTAATAGAAGTTTTGTGCTATATACTTTTTGTCATCTTTGAGACCTTTCATATAAATGGAATTTTCAAAACGTTGTTTGTAATTACGAAAAGATTCTTCCCTTAATTCACAATTTTTAAAATTAGGTAATAGAGTATTATTTGTAAATGCTGCTGGTATTCCTGCTGTTCCTTGTAAATTCACCTATTCGTCTAACATACTTTGCTAGAGTTGTAAAATTGGTTGAAATTATTCGGCGTCCATCGCACCGGTTGATGTGGCAGTCGAGTTTCTCGTTTCACCGTTATCGCTTGACTGATTTATCGCCCGAGCCGAAAATCAGATTCTTGAGCATGGAGGTTAGATTGTTTAGGCGCGCCTTGGCTCGTTAAAGTCTTCAATTTGCAAAAACTGGAGTCGTGAATTCAGTTATGAGTATACAACATTTGTGTGCGTCAATGTTTTGATAGAAGATATGGAACAACAGTTTTATATAAAAAAATGAAAATCATAATATTAGAACGTAACCATAGTAACTACAATTGCCCTGGCATAGATCCACATTGAACCGACCAGATCCTTTCCTTAATTATTCCCATGACTTTATTAGTAAGTATTTTGGTAAATATTTTACCCACAGTACTTAGTAGGCTAATCGCTCTATAATTATTACAGTCGCCTGGACCACATCCCTGTGAAGTTGTACCCCCACTATTGAAAATTTGAAAAAATTTTTAGAGTTCTGAGTACCTTTGCAATAGTACCAAAGTTCTTGACATGTTTTAGCAATAGTTCTGACCTTTAGGGAGTCAAAAAACGACTTTTAAAAAATGGGGGGCTAACTTCACGCTCCCCCCCCCCCCACTTTTGAAAAATTTACTTTTTTTCAGAGTTCTGAATACAATAATGATAGTTCTAGAGTTCCTGATGGTTTTCAGAAATAGTTCTGCCCAATTTCATGAAAAATACACAGAAATTTTTCATTTTTTGCATAATATTTTAGATTCTCAAGAGTTCTGGAGCTCTCAAAAAACGGAATTTCAAAAAACTCAAAAATCTCAAAGTTAGAAGAGTTACAAATTACAAAATATTGCTGAATTTTCAAATAGTGAAATTTTTAGCAGTTTCAAGAGTTCTGATCAGAGTTCTGGTTTCTCCACAGAGAGTTCTACAGAAAAAGTCATGGCACTTTTTAATCAAATTAAAATTTGAAGAACTACAGCACTTTGAAAAAGGAAAAAAATTTGAGTTTTCAATTTTTGACAGTTCCAAGAGTTCTGATAAGAGTTCTGGATTCTTTACAGAGTTCTACGAAAAATAGTTATGGCACTTTTTAATCAAATGAAAATTGGAAGAACTACAGCACTTTGAAAAAGGACAACAATTTTGAGTTTTCAAATTCTGGAAGTCACAAGAGTTCTGATCAGAGTTCTGGTTTCTCGAAAGATATTTCTACAAAAAAGAGTTATTGCACTTTTTATTCGAATGAAAATTGGTGGAGCTACAGCACTTTGAAAATGGACAAAAACTTTGAGTTTTGAAATTCTGGAAGTTACAAGAGTTCTGATCAGAGTTCTGGTTTCTCCACAAAGAGTTCTATAAAAAATTGTTATGGCACTTTTGAAAAGAATGAAAATTGGAGGAGCTACAGCACTTCGAAAATGGACAAAAATTTTGAGTTCTCAAATTTTGACAGTTCCAAGAGTTCTGATTAGACTTCTGATTCCTACAAGAAGAGTTCAACAATAAATCGTTATGGCACTTTTCAATAAAATGAACATTTAAAATGAACTGATTTCAACTGATTTCTCCACAGAGTTCTTCAAAAAAGTGTTATTGCACTTTTTATTAGCATGAAAATTGGAGGAGCTACAGCACTTTGAAAATGGACAAAAACTTTGAATTTTGGAATTCTGGAAGTTACAAAACTTCTGATCAGAGTTCTTGTTTGTCCAAAGATGGTTCTACAAAAAAAGTTAGCGCGCTTTTTATTAGAATGAAAATTGGAGGAGCTACAGCACTTTGAAAATGGACAAAAATTTTGAGTTTTCAAATTTTGACAGTTCCGAAAGTTCTGATTAGAGTTCTGATTTCTACAAGGAGAGTTTCACAATAAATCGTCATGGCACTTTTCAATAGAATGAAAATTGGAGGAGCTACAACACTTTGAAAATGAACAAAAAATTTTTAGTTTTGAAATTCTGGCAGTTCCAAGAGTTCTAATTATAGTTCTGGTTTTCTACAGAGATTTCTACAAAACAATGTTATGACACTTTTCAAAAAAAAAAAAAAAATTGTAAGGAGTACAGCACATTAGAAATGGACCAAAAAATTTAAGTTGTCAAATTTTTGCAGTTCTAAGAATTCTAATAGAAGTTCCGATTTCAGCAAGGAGAGTTCTACGAAAGAGTGTTATGGCATTTTTCAATCTAATGAAAATTGAAAGGTACTCAATTGTTTTTCCAATTCAATATTACAAAATAAGAGCGTGCGACGAATATATAAAGTATGTTTCTAACTCTGTAACTTTTGCTGTAATTTATAAATAACCTTCCCGCTAAGAAGGGTTGGTCAGCCTAGGAGCGTGGAGGATAGGATAAAATATGTAAGTGGGTCAATAAATATAAAGGATGACAGGATGCAAAGTGTTTCATGCACACAGGGGCAGGGAACAATTCCTTCCCAGATACCTGAGTGCATTACCCCACTACGCGGCACCCCTCACGCCGCCGAGCTGGCCAAGCTGCTCGACTGCTGCTCTGGACTCTCACTCAGCGGGTGGTATAGTTGACTAAATTACAAAATTTGAAAAATCGTAATTCCGAATATTGAAGTTTCAAAACGATATATTCGGAATCTATTCCAGCGTTATTTTTTTGCCCTGAAATGTTGAAAATTAAAGATTATATCTTGACTTTTATGTGACGTACGAGGAATAATATATATAGATCAGATTGTATGGAAATCTTTTATTCAATCATTATTGATAATCGATAATCCAGATCCTTGGAGTCCAGAAGATAATTAACTGTTTTGTTCAAATTCATATTTTCCTGACGTGAGAAATCCTCTTTGGTTGAATACTAATTTTTCTTTTTCAAATTCAATTATTTTGGTAGAGGTTCCAATTATTTGGTCGAAAATTCATATTTCCTGGTTGACAATTAGATTGCTTTGTAGAGAATTCAACTATTTGATTGAAACGAATATTTTTAGAAGTAACATATTTATATTTGTCGCAAAACATCATTTAACACAACAGATCAAATATGGCAAAATAAATCAATTTTGGAAAGAATATTCGAATTCTCAACAACAATCTTCAACTGGAGGAGTTGAGTTCGAACAGATAAATTATTTTTTACTGAAAAAGATACATTGTCAAAGAAAATTTGATCAAATTTGAAATGGGGAAAAATGAATGTTTAAACAAACAGAAGAATTTCAAACTAAAACAAATTTTACGAATTTTAGGAACAAATTCATTTTTAACCAAAAAATCCAATTTCTCAATAAAATGGTTCAAATTTGAACTATGAAATGAACATTTTCAAACATAAATGGGATATTGACATTTTTGGCTTGAAAATTAATTTTAAACCAAACATAATAGTTTTCAAATAGATGAATGTTCAATCAAAGTGAGAAATGTTTAACTGTATAACTTGA
>WSXT02042397.1:0-13286 GCA_011762715.2 Neuroterus valhalla | reverse complement strand
CAGTAGTTGAACCCCCTCACTCCGGGACATGGAGTATACAGCGTTACCACTGGGCCACTGTGGGTTGGTGATATCAATTGTATATGAGTGATACTTCAGCATTACCAACGGGAACTGCGATTTTCAAATATTTATATCTCCAAACTCGGGCTTCACTTACAAAAAAGCCGCGATACGTATCGAATAAAATTCGATTATCTATTCAATGGTTCTAATGCGATCTCGATTCGAGTTTCAGACTTCAGGCATTCCCCTTGTTAGCCTTTACACGAATTGTAAAAAATCTCCGGGAGTACCTCGCTACAACTTTGTGAAAGCAAATTGGCGGGCTTTTACAACGACCTAGAATCTTGATTAAATTTTCAACCCACACTTCCCACCGACACAGACAAAGCCATTACTCACTGTCCTTACATGTAGCATAAAAACCGCTTTCCACTTAGACTATAGCCTTAATAAATACGATCTACCTCTCAGCTCTGAGATAGAAGACCTCGTCAAAACTTCCAATAGACATTGCCGAACGCATCAGAGAACTAAAAGCTGTATCCTCAGAAGTACAATCAATTATCTCCAAAAAAAAAATGGCGATTCAACTTTAAGAACACAGATGTAGTACTTGGAACACAGTAGTCGACAGATGAGAGATGAAAGATAACTCCAACTGACGCATGTCAAAGGCTCTCGAAAAACCGCGTTCTGATATTCCCCAACTTAACAAACCCGATCAAACTTTTGCACTCTACCCGAGTGATAAAGCAAACCCCCTAGCCAAAAAACTACGAAAGTACTTCTACATCACATGACGAACCATCATCAGACACATAACACATCACTGAATGTGAAAAAATTGTCTCTGAGTATTTCAAAATTCCAAGTACAGAAATTTTCAAGAAAATACCAGCTATCTATCAGCTCGAGGGAAACAGCCACAGCTCACGGAAGCCACTAGCTCAAATTTCAATCGAACAAAGCATACGGCCCTAATAGCAAGGAAAGTTCCTGGAACGTGGACAATGTCCGCCTTCTTGTAATGTTCAGCTGGAACTCATCGGAACTAATGTTATTGTTATTTTAACAACAAATACATCTCGCAAGCAACAATAGATAGGTAAAAATGGATTTAATTTTTGAATTTCAAGTACAATTTATACTACACTATAATACATCTATATTATAAAATGACATCCATTTGTACCTATTTCTACGGTTTGCGGTATATTTGTATATATCAGTTGGACGTTCCTAGAACGTTCCACCGGGACATTAGTGGAACATCCCTGGAACGTTCCACTTGAACGCTATGAAAGTGGAACTGTCTTCCTCGAAGTTGAAAAAGCTTTCGATAGTGCCTGGAACGTGGGATTGCTCAGAAAACTAATAAATTACAATTTTCTAAGAGGGCTCATCCATTTCATACTCCTTTGCAACGGAAAATCCTGGGTCAAAATAGGCCAGACACTCAAAGAAATAACCATCCGAGCAGGTGTGCCGTAACGCAGCGTTAGAGTACTAGTATATTTTATTATTTACGTGAGGTCCCTGAGGTCCCCGAAGTTTCCATTGGGCTGTATGCATACGACACCGCACTTTTCACTCAGTCTTGATCAACCCCGAAAATCCTCGAATTACTTAACAAAGTCAGTTACAATGAATCCAAACAAAATGTTTAATGAACCAATATAATGGGAAAATTCCGTAAAATACTTAAGGGGTAAACTGCACAACCGTCTTAATTGGGAGCATGGTATCAGGGAAACTAATGAAGAGCTCTCGGGGTCTTGCGACGCCTTAATCCTATATTATTTAGAGACACTCGATGCAAAAAACAGATCATAGAGTCCTAATCCATCAAATGTTTATCCGACCTATCATAATTTACGATTATGACAACATCGATCACATTCAGATAATTCAAAATAATTGCCTTAGATGTATCAACAAAAACCCCAGATATAGCAAGAACTCTGTCCTTCACAGAGAATTCCAGTTACCATTCACTTCAGAGTACATCCAAGACACCTGCACATTGCCAACTTTTGAACATATTTCCTCTTTAGGGAAATATAATCATGATCCCCTCCGCAAACGCGCGATGCACACAAGACTTTCTTGTGCAAAGAGTCAACCAGCCTGGGGACGGGTGGTCAACGCGGCCCTAGAAATTGTCTCGACGCTGCGCCGACCTGCCACCCTTGACTCACCAGCAACTTCTTTTTTCGACTCTACTCATCCCCGCCCCTTTTTTTAAAGCAAACAAATCTCCAAAGCCTTCGGCCCAAGCCCTGGTTTCTTCGCTCCAACCCTTGCCCAAGCAAAGGACACCCAAGCCCGAGACCCCCGCCCCTCCACCGCCGGAACTCTCTGGAATTCCTCGATTAGAGGCACCTTTCCGTTGCCGTCTCCAGAAGTGACCCACCCATCCGCCAATGACCATCATACATATTGCTTAACCCAAGGTTAGGGTGTGCCCGAAAACAACTTTTTTCGAAAAGTTCTTATGCTAAGGACTCAAATAGTGCCATTTGCATAAAAATGACCCATGAAAAACTTGAACTCGACCGGAATACTTTTCACGGTGGTCCAAAAGCATTGAAGTTGCTGCGTACAGGGCGCTCACGGCTGGCCACGCAATCTCGCGCACAACTTGCCTTAGTCGAAATCCGCTGAAGAATCAGCTTAATTCGTTCACAATCCTACATTTTCAACTTCTCAGGACCACGAGAGTTTAAATAGTGACCATACCTTTGTTTAGTTGTATCAATCGGGACGTTTTTCTTCAGTATGCCCATTATGACAATCACAAGAAGCAACCTCCCATCAAGAAAGAAACATTAATAAATATTGTATTTTCCAATATTCCAAGCATGATAGCGAACATGAAGGCATTGAAGAAATCATGAAATTTTGGAAAAGGGTAAACAATCCGACATAGGATACCAAAAATATAACCCCAAAATATATCGAACTCTATAACACAGCGTGAACTGAAAAAGAAGTCAAGAGTCTAGGAAAGGTGCTGTCCAGGAAAAGGAAATAAGTGATTTTCAGGACCAGCTGGAGGATTGATTTGATATTGCTGCTCAAAATGCTCTAGAAATTATGGAAATAGAGGGTGACAAAGCTTTTTTAGTGGCGCAACGAAAAAAACATCGGAAAGGTATTTTGAGTAAAGAAGATATTACCCTAATTAAAAAAGGCAGAAAAGAAAACTGTTCTAGCATCAATGTCAAATAAATTCTCCAGTTGGTCCTTAGAAAAACTTTTTTTATTTTTCTGGGCAGCACCTGTGACTTCTTTTTCAGTTTACGCCATGTGTTAGAGTTTGATATATTTTGGGGTTATATTCTTGATATGCTCACGTCAGAATGTTTGCCTTTTTCCAAAATTTCACCATTTCTCCAATGCCTCTATATGCAGTACCATGCTTGGTATGCTGCAAAACAAAATGAGTATGTATGAATAAACCAAGTGTTTGCTTTCTTGTTGGAAATTTGCTTCCTGTAATTGTAATAATAGGCGCACATAGGAGAAATACGTCCCGTTTCATTATTCTCCTAACTGGAACTTTTTCCTCAATAATAGGCAGAATAAGTTGAAAAGATAAGTTGAAAATGTAGGATTATGAACGAGTAATGCTGGTTTCTTAGCGGAATTCGACAAATTTCAAGATACAACTTTCACAAAAAGCCATCAACGTATAGTCCACCATGTTTTACTTTTCTCAACTAAAATCGGAGAACACTCAAGCACGTTGTGCGCGTAATTGCGTGGCCAGCCCGCCAGCCATGAGCCCTGTACATAGAAACTTCAAACTCTTGGACCACCGTGAAAAGTTTTCCGATCGAGCTCAAGTTTTGCACGGGACATTTTTTTGCAAATGGCACTATTTGAGTCCTTAGCATTACAACTTTTTAGAAAAAGTTGTTTTCGGGCAAACCCTACCTCAGGTACACAATACCCCCTTTACTCTCCATCTAATCTTCTGCGCAACGCAGTTAACCACCTGTCTGGAATAAGACGCGAACTCCCAATGTAAGTATTTTCAACAATAAACCTAGTACATTAATTACAAAATCAGTTTCCTTTTTCCATTTATTCAATACTTTTGAGCCAGCCTCAGCTTTCAGGCTGACTTTGATATACAATTTATAGAAATGTTTTTATGGGAATAATTAAATTTTTGCCAAATAAGATTTGGAATTAATACATCAGGATTAAATATACCTCAAAATTAGTACCCACACTAGTAGGTACACTTGGACAATAATCATCCACATTTAGGGTGCAAAACAGAAAAATAGGTAGAACTAATGGAAGACATGCGAGTCACTGGATAAGGTCCAAAAATAGAATTTTACAAAAGGAAAAAAAACTTGTCTGTGATAAGCTTTAAAACATAAAATTCTTATGAAGGCTTAGGGGGCCATAATCCTTATTAAGTTTTCAATCCTAGCATTTATCAGAGTCATAAATAACTTGAATTTGGATTAATTTTATTGATTGCAAACGTTGGAAACAGAATCTCGAAAAAATTAGTATTTATCCAGTTTTCATTCTCATTCATCTTAATAGCGAAGAATTTTTTTTTTTGTTTGAAAACGGTTTCTAAAAAACCGATTATCGGTTTCGTTTAAATGTCTAGATAACATTGTTGGTTTTACAGCAAATCTAATTGGTCGAGAACCTAGATGCGTTGCCTATGTAGAATATCGATTGTGCAATCTGTCTGGTTTCTTTTCAATAAGTGACTCCACAGTTCCCGATAAGATAATTTTGAAGTAATGTTGTGTGATCGGGAAAAAAATAAATCTTTATTCACAATTACAATGCTTCATTTGTATTCATATGCGAACAAGAGTTTATGCATGAAAGTATAGTAGCTTGTGAACAAGACCTAACATAACTGATAATATATTCGGGATACAATGATGCCATGAATTGTCTACATGCCTATAATCAAGAGAGAAATATCATAAAATCTAGATTCATTCATTATTTAGCTGTGTTTTAGTTCGATGTACGTCAAATAAAATAATACATGCAGACATATGAAAATGACACCTGTTTGTGAACGATTGGGCATCCTGTAAACTTTTCTTGGAATATTAAAAATTTATAATATGTTATACATAACCGTTTGCAGAATAATTCTACAGAATGCTTTCTCTGGTCATCATTATTTTGCTATGAATTATTTATGTGCAATTTATAAGCAGGCAACATGAAAAAAAATGTAAATGCAATATCAACTTTTCGATACGGAAGATATGCAGCATCTTTTATTTTCTTCAAAAATGGTTAAACCTGCACAGAAACAGTGATTACCACCGCAAAACATTAAATGATGTAGAAACTTGTGCTTATTGATTAGATATATTTTATGGGAGTCTAAGAAACATATTTATCAAAAAAAAAAAAAAAAGAAAAAGAATTTCATATTCGATTTAATATGTTTTAATTCACTTTGTCCAATACGTACTGCTGTCGTAAATGTACCGATTTCTCCTTAATACACAATTTTGCGAACATATATTAACACCGGAGAAGCATATTAGTTCTAATTAAATCAACATAATATTTGAACGTAACATGCATGCATGGACAAGAGCAATATACAAACGCCTTCAATAAGGAAACAAATTTCAATAAGTTTTATGAATTAACAGTTGATAATAAAGTTGATTCAATATGTAATAAAAGTAAAATTCCTAAATTGAACCACTAGTTTTTTTTTGAAATTTATGTACTCGGAATAGCATTTTTTTTTTTTTTGATTCGAAGCATGTAAACAAAATTATATTACCAAACGTTAATTCCACGAGTGACGACTACTGCCACTTGAACTTCTCGATTGTCGCTTGAATCTGGGCTGGGACAAAGAGTCCTCCGGAATATCTTCTTTTTTATCCTTGTTCTTGAGGTTTTCGTTATCTCTGCGACTGTCAGCGCTACGAGACTTCCTGTCATTAGTGCGTCTATCAGAATGCCTTGGACTATCTTTCTTTAGACTGTCTCGTGCAGGATTGCTCCTTCTTGGACTGTCACGACTTGATCTTCTGGAACGATAAGATCCCCGCTTTCTTGGCGATTCATTTCTCCTTCTCCGGTCTCGACTAAATCTACGATCGCGATTACGATCACGATTTCTGGACCTGCGACGATCTCTCGATCTCGAACGACGACCGTCAAATCTTCTTCCTCTATCCCTCGAATCACGACTTGAAAATCTGTTTCTGTACAAGTCACGTCGCCCGGATCTTCCATCTCTATGTGTAGAGTCCCCATTATCAAACAATGAATTTCCATTCCTTAAATTCCTACCCTCATTCTGGCGACGAGAAAAGTTGTCACCTGAGTCTCTATCACCATATTGATTGTTTTCTTTGCCTTCTGCTTGGTCAGGGCCTTCTGGGTTTCTATAGCTAAGTTCATTTTCAGGACTTTCAGTAATTTCCCTGCTTTTTTCTGGATATTCTTCAAACTTTCTTTTTCGTTCAGTTTCCCGCCTCTTCTGATCCTCTTCCTTCTTCATACGGTCTTTTTCAATTTGCTGATAACAAATAAATTTTATTAATTTGACAAAAAGTGAGTTACAACATCGTATTACGAAATGATACATATTAATAGTTCAATCAATCTCTCCCAGATCTGCTGAAAAAGGGAGAGCAGGTTTAGAGAGAACATTCTGCAATCTTGAGCAACTCAGCAACAGTGCAGTGGAGGTAAGAAAATACACCTGGAAAGTGAACACTCCCCTTTCTTTCAGCAGACCTGAACTATGCCTTCATTTAAGGAACTATCACAGCTGTTCATTCCCTCATTCATTTCAAGTTTGGTAAAGCTAAAGTCGTCTGTTTGAGGACACATTGCAATCGTCGTGAAGAAAACTGTCTTAAAAAATTTTCTGTAAACATAGTGTATTAATCATATTCTACTTTAGTTAGGTGTCGTATGTATTCGTAAATAGAAGTATGACACTCTAGCGCAGCTTAATATAGTTTATACACTCTATACTCGCAAATCATTGTTGGGACGATTTTCATCGGGATAGTCGACTGAATATTGGCCGTACCCTGCGCTACCGAATTTGCATCTGATCTTCACGCGATAAATGTATAGTACGACGGTTTCAGGTCTTTGAATATAGAGGAAGACTCTCTTTCCTAGAACGCTAATAATATAAGATCCAAGAATTCCTTCCTTCCGTTTTTAAGTTAAGCTTCGAAAAGAACGTGATTAACGACATAAACTTTACGAAAAATGGTCTATTTATGCATAGAATCATTGCTTTTTTCAATAATAACTTCAAACTTGAGCACAGTGGGGCGAAAAGTGCTTCTGTGAGAATCAATCCAAATCAAAATCAGCCCACAAGTTTAATCCAATTTGCAAGTTTTATTTAGGTGTATGAAATTCCGCATCATAACGATGGTATTGGGAATTTAAAGTTGCAATGCGAGATCTGGTGGCCATCTAGCGAACTAACCAACATGGCTGCCTATGGAATACACGTAGGATTGTTTCCATGCAAGTTGCACTCAAGTAACGCGATAATAATAATCTTGTGTTAAATTAATCAGTTAGAAGTACATAAGTAGTTTATTAAGTTGAAATAAAATCTTAAAAATGAAATTCTCCTGGAACCATAGAAAGGCAAACGATACTCGCAAAGGCTAATGCTAATCATATGCAAGTCGAATCCCATAGGCAGCCATGTTTGTGTGATGGGCGAGTCCACTCTGATTCTGCCAGTTTCTCCAGGTCTTTTCCTCAAGCTATAGTGCCGTAATGTTTCTATCATCCATCCCTATAGTTTCCAATATTTATAAAAAATACTCTAATTTCAAAAATCGAAATGTTTTCACTGATTATGGCAGAAAAATGGGCCAAAAGCAACTTGAAAAGCGTTATCCCTTTAGCGCATGTGAAATCCTTCCTTCATCCGCCTCTAAAGTTTCCAAAATTCAAGAAAATACTCTGATTCTAAAAGGCAAAATGTTTCCACAAATTACGGCTCTTAACTGGGCCATAAGTACCTTTAAAAAGTGTCATTCCTCTTGCACACGTGGAACCCAAACTTTATCCATCCCTAAAGCTTCCAAATTTCATGAGAAATACTTCAATTTTGAGTCATAAAGTTTTCACTGATTATGTCAGAAAACTGGGTCAAAATAACTTTGAAAAATGTCATGCCTCTAGCGCATGTGGAACCCTCCCTCCATCCAGCCTGAAGTTTCCAAAATTCATGAAAAATACTCTGATTCCAACATCAAAATGTTTTCACAAATTATAGCAGAAAACGGAGCAAATACTACCTTCAAAAATTGTCATACTTCTAGCGCATTTTGAACCCTCCCTTCACCCACCCCTAAAGTTCTCAAAATTCAAGAGAAATACTCTAATTTCAAAAGTCAAAATGTTTTCACTAATTATGGCAGAAAACTGGGTCAAAAGCACCTCAAAAAAGTGTCATCCCTCTGGCGCATGTGAAACCCTCCCTTCATCCACCCCCAAGTTTTTCAAGATTCATAAGAAATACTCTAATTTTAAAAGTCAAAAAGTTTTCACTGATTATGGCAGAAAACTGGGTCAAAAGTACCTCAAAAGAGTGCAATCCCTCTGGCGCATGTGAAACCCTTCCTTCATCCAACCCCTAAGTTTTTGAAAATTCATAAGAAATACTCTAATTTTAAAAGTCAAAATGTTTTCATTGATCATGGCAGAAAACTGGGCCAAAAGTACCTTAAAAAAGTGTCATACCTCCAGCGCATTTTAAACCCTCCCTTCATGCCACCCCTGAAGTTTCCATTTACAATCATTTTTTTGTAATGACGCATTTACTATACTGAAAATTTGAAAAACTTTATTTTTTGGTTTCTGCGGCACCCTTAACATATACCATTAGTTCCGCCCGGGTCGATAATTCTGAAAATAGTCGTGGTCGTGGCTTATAGAGCCTACATTCGGGCTAAGTTTACAAAACTATCTAAATATTTTGTTGTATATCGAAATTCACGTCTGCGAATTAACTTTCGGATAGGAATTGAGATTATGGATCGATTAAATTATATCATGATTAGAGTTAATTAATAGGATCTCGACTAGCCAGCATTTTTATTAGATTTTTTGAATTAGCAAAATCTCACGGTCCCGGTTTCTCAAGCGAGTCGTTTATTAATTCATGAACGAAAGGCCTTTTAAGGCATTCTAGTTACGGCCCTAAAGTCAGTGGTTTTGTGCAAGAGATAGTGCTACGTACATCCGCGACAGTTTGGAGATTCCTTGAGACCCGATTTGGCACATCTTCATGATTGAACTTTAATTTCATTCTTAATAATATATACCTGAAATTCGTGCAGTTTGATAGTTCGATTTTGTGCCTGTTTCCAATGTGGCGGAGTTACACTTCTGGAACGACTTCTTGAAGGGGTGTGGTATCTCTGAAATTTGGTTCTCTTTAGCTCACCCATTAAATACTATGATTAATTATTTTCTTAAATGATAACGAGTATTAAATAAAAAGGTCGATCTCTATTATTTCTTGACAATTAAATGGTAAGATTGGAATAGCAGTTCAACTTTTAATGAAATGATTTGCAGTGACGAAAAAACAGTTTGACACTTTGAACTAATGTTTTTAAAAGAGCTCAACCACTGCCCTATTTCATATAAGATATTCCCTTAAGTCATCGTGAACTTTTAATTTTTGCTTACAAATATTCCTCTGCCTTTAAATATTCGACCAGTCTTTCTGTTACTGCGAACTCGTTCTCGCCCATAATGTTGACGAAATTCTTTTTGGTTAGCATTGTTGGTAGATCCCGCCCGATATAAAAATTTATTAGCTGGTACTTCAGGGATTTCATCAGGATCAATCTTCGTGACAGAAACGAGAGGATGCTGTTCACCATCTTCTTCTTCGACTTCTTCGTTTGAATCTAATATCTCTCCATCTTCCGATTTAGACTTTTTCCTACTATATAAAGAAATTGATATTACGCTATAGTTTTCTGCAAGCATCCATGAAATGTTCTTAGCCTACTTAGGAGAATTAATCACTAACTAGAATAAAATTGAATGTCATTTAAATTGTAATCTGTTATTGATCAATGAATTTACATAAGTACTGGCGGGAAGAAGTAACTCGAAAGATGGTTCAAGGAATTTTGATAACTGTCAAGTAAGTATATCTATATAATACCTTTTCTTGGCCTTCTTTTTCTTCTTAGCTTTCACATGAGATTCGGAGTCTGAATCTGAGGAACTAGATTCTTTCTTCTCACGCTTCTTTGCTACGGAATTGTTTAAATTTATAAATTAATATAACTTAAATCTAAATTATTTCCTGAAAGTGGTTAGTCATTGCAAATTCAATGGATTTACATTTTTTATTTATGTTGGACACTCAGTAGGGCGGAGTGAAATTACATTTGTCTAAAATCTTTTTTTAAGGTATGTGGAAAAGTTGTCATCAGGATTACCCGCGATTTTTTGTTTGGTTACTACTTTCAGCTGCCACAAAGATTTGAAAGTCCCAATTCATATAAATAAATTCAAACTACAATTTTTCACATAATCTAGAATTTTGTTCAAAATGGCCAAAAACATGTTTTTTTTTGGATTGAGTCCTATGAACACATTTTGTAAAACGCTTAGTATATTAAACTTGCAATTTTTCCTGCTTTAATACATAAAAAGCTATTGCAGACGACACTTATTTACTCGGTAGAAAACCATTTACATATATTCCATGACCTAAATATTAAGATTAGTAAGTAAGAGTTCGGCTGGAGCGTCCCTATCTAGGGAAACGGAAGGCGTCTTCTTTGCCTTGCAGTGGGACTCCGATGCCCGAAGCAAAGAAGATATCTTTGCCTGAAGCCGATCGGACCTCTCTTTCTGCAATGTGAGATAGACGAAGATGTGCGACCGGATAAGAAACGGTCGATTCAAACACTCTCTGTCCACCTCATACGATAGAAACAAAGCCCTTTGATTCAAGCTGAAGGAGTTTTAGGTTCGACACACTTAATTTTTCCAAAATGTGTCCATAGGGCTCAATCCAAAAAAACAGGTGTTTTTTTGCCATTTTCAAACAATTCTAAATTAAGAGAATTTCTTATTTTTATTATCATTCACTGGCAAAAACTGTAAACATTAAAAATTCGTCATTTCGTTTACTTCCAAAACTTTGGCACACAAATTTTTGAAATTAATAGGTGAAATACGTGTCGCCTAAAATCCCTTTAAAAAGAACATATTGTGTACCGAGAAAATCTTGCGACTAAAGCATGCATAGCCCATCCAATGTAAGATGAATTGGCCCTTCCAAGCTAAATTTTTTCTAAACATCAACGGAAACGACATTCTCCGAATGAAAATTGAAAGGCAACTCCTACGCCGGAATGCTTCTTTTCTCTCATAAGCAAACTTCAGGCCATTTCTTATGGAGCTGACTGTACTTGTGTTTACCAAGAAATTGGAAATTGCTTGAACAGAAAGCGTGCTACCTAACCCGTGACTCGGCGAACACATCGTTATATTTATTCTTAGGATCTTCTATGGTTTCTTTGCTAATCAATTGCCAGATTACCCATTATCTTGTTGAACTGTGGAGAATGAACTCATTTCTACCTGGCTTACGAACCTTTACTCTTAGTCTTCAAAACCAATTCACCACAGTTGACGACCTTAGCATCTTGAAGAGGACGGGACATACGGTCAACAGGTAGGCCTTCTATGTGCGAAATGACTTCCTGTCCGGACACGACTTCTCCAAAAACCACGTGCACACTGCGAATAGAGAAAGTTCCAATCAAAGATTTGTATTGTATTTTTCAATGCGTTTTTTCTAACAAAATAGTTTGTTCAACTTACTTGTCGAGATGGGGCGCTGGTTGCGTTGTACTACAACAACAAAATATTATTAAGTGGATGAATGGTGAAGAGAAAGAGCCAGCTTTCAGAGGTCATTGTGTTGTAGCACTGGAGTACAGTTCCTTTTCTCATGACTACACAAAAACAGTGTTAAGTTATTCATTCCTCCAAATTTGTATCTACAGCAAGGCTTTCTGTAATCGAATTCTTCCTCGTCCAGTTGAAATTATTGTCAAGAAATTATTCGAAGTTTTGCGAAGGCGTTGTCCATAAATGACGTCGCACTCTTTTACCGGGGGAGAGTTCCATCGAACATGACAGACCGTGACAGAAAAGGGAGAGGGGGTATACCCCGTGAAATAACGCAACGAACGTTACAAATATCCCGCACTTTAAGATCAAATTTAGAAAAAGAGGAGGGAGCGAATCGTAGTATGTTTTCGAGAGTAGACATGACATCATTTATGAAAGACGCGACGCCAAATCTACTGAAATTACCTGTCAAGTTCTGTCTCAATGTATTTCAAAGAACTATATTACAATAAAGACCTCTAAATAGTAAAACTCTGAATACTGTATAGTAGGATCAGTCAATTCCCTGGTAGATAATCTTGCAATTAGCCCTAGGTTCCTATACAGCACTGCACTTGGGCGTACAGAATCCCAGACCCGAATCTTTGTCTCTGTAATTTTCGCTTCAGAATTTGAATAACTAATGACTGATTTTTTTCCTCCTAACTTCAATTATGATTCTTCAGAATTCGAAGGGAAATTAGAATTATCTATATAAGGAAACAAGTATGAATTTATAACATTTCTACACATCACATTTCGTCGGATCAGTACGCTACTTTTTGAATCTTCTTATATTTGGATAACAAATCATGAAAATAATCACCTGCAAAAGTCAATGTTTTTTCAGTTTCAAAATTATATTGTGCCATGTTTAGAAAAGCGTTTAGACCGAGGTAGCTGTTCTCGCTCCCACCACCAATATCGCATTTAGGACTCATAATCACCTCTGCCACCTACATTCTTGCTCCAATTTTAGAACTTACTTGCTTCATGCTCTAAAAGGGGCCATCGATATTATTATTCTGGCGTAGAAATTTGTAAATATATTGCAGAAATATAAAGAAACAATTTGAACGTTTCCCTGAGTGTCTCAAATTGTATGTAAAGAGAGAACTAAACTACACTTACTAAATATATGTCGTCCCAGTCCTACTCTATTCGTTTGGGGTGGTTCCATGGCCGAAGAGCGAGCTCAGGGCCCTTGATACCACTACGCGCAAGATGATGCATATGAAGAAAAGCTTGCACATCAAGTCGTCCGTTCCGCGCTTATACATCGCACGCCGTAAAGGCGGACGCGGACTCCTCAATATTGAATGCCTATACAACCG
>WSXT02042396.1:0-27943 GCA_011762715.2 Neuroterus valhalla | reverse complement strand
CGTTGAAAATTCAAGATGTGAAATTTCAGACGATTCTAATACTTTCTCAATCATAAATGATGAGAATGTAAAAAGTGGATGTTTATTCTGAGTACCGAAGACAATTTTTCCGAATAATAGATAAAATAAATAAAAATCGACTGAAATAGATTGTTGAAACCACTTGTTCATCCTCTGGGTTTCGACGAATGTGAATGAAATGGAAAAAGTCTATGAAAATTCACTAAAATAGTCTTTACTAAACTAAATTGCAGCTTTGTACTTCTACCAACCTTTCTTCATAGTAAAGTAGTAAAGTTGAACTCAGGTCTTTTTTAGTATATTTCTATCGAATTTTCCCATTTTTTCGAAAAGATAAATTTTTTTTTTTCACTTTAAAGCTCAGGAATTCAGGAAATCTCATGGAACATACTCTTCACATTGATACAGAAATTATAACAAACGTTTTTTCGACATGAAATTCTAAACAAATTTTTTTTCATGATCACTTTTTTCACTGCAACTGTCTGCTGTTGTCTGTCTCCTTCTAAATTTAACTATTTGAGTTAATTTAACTAATAACTAAATTCATCTTTGTTGGCAGATAATTAAACTGTTACCAAGAGGATTCGCTTTGTAGCTTCAGATTTCATCATTTTTATGTGAAAAACTCATCAATCAAGATTAATTTTTCTTGACTGAAAATTCTCTTGTGAAAAATCTGTATTTTTAGCTCAAAGATTGAATATTTTTTGATACAACTGTTTGTTGTTAAATTGAATAACTTTTTTCCAAAATTCAACTATTCGATTAAAAATTCATCTTTTTTGGCGGAAAATTCAACTGAATACGAAAGAATTTGACTTTTTCACTTGTGATCTCATCATTTTTTGAAAAAGAAGTTCTTGTTTTACAATTCATCCTTCTTAGTTGAAAATTGAACTCTCTTCATATGTTGTCTTTTTGACTTGGAGATTGAACATATGTATTGCAACTTTTTGTTGTTGAATTGAAATTTTGTTTCCGTTTTTTCAAAAATTCAACTATTTGGTATTAAATGCAACTTTTATGTAAAAAATAAATTCATTCAACTATTCAATTTGGAAGTCATCTTCCTTGGTGAAAGTATCTAGAATCCTTCTTCTCTTCTTTAGAAAAAATACTCTATTTCTTGTGTTTTCTGGATGGCCTCAAAGAAAGCAAAATCTTAAATTTAACATTAGGGAAGGTTCACATATTACGTAACATTAAACGAGGAAAAATCGAGAAAAATCGTTACTAAGGGATGGAAGGGGGATAAAAATGGTCGAAAAAACGTTACCTACACTATGTGAACGCTCCCTTGTAAACTTTTGTTAGGAATTCCGATTTTGAAAATCGAAGCGGATTATCGAAAATTGATCTATTTATTTGAATGCAATTGTTTTTTTTTTCAAAAATAGAATCTTTTCCGGATAGATAGAATTATTTCGTTAAAAAGTTAGAGATCTCTTTTATTGCATAGGAAGAATATCTTTCTTATTGAAAATTCAACACTTAAGTTCTTGACATAAATTTTAGTTGATAAAGTTGATTATTTTTCTTGGAAGTTTAACCGTTTCCCTGATTTAGACAATCTTTTTTTTGTTGAAAATCCATTACTTTTGGATAAAAATTTTATTTCCTTTGGTTGAATGCACAACTGCTTGGCTGAAAATGATATCTTTTGGTTTAAGATTTAATTTTTTCGTTAAAAATTAATCTTGTTTGTTCAATTCATTTTTTTTCAAATTCCAAGCATTCCAAAAATGTATCATTCTTCTCCTAAGAAATCGATAGTTTTTGAGACATTGTGACAAACTGGAATAAAAATTGGAAAATTGCCGTTTTCATAAAAAATGTCCATAATTCGTAAATTTTTTTTCAAATATTCGTAAGTCTTGTCTACTTTTCGTTGAAATAATACGAAATCTTCTTGAAATTGTGTCTTGTTCTAAAGTGACATGATATTTTGTTAAAATATTGCAAACTTTTATCATTTTTTGGAACAGTTATTTTTTCCGTGCAGTGGTCAAAGTAATCAATTAGGCTTCCAACGATTATTTTTGTTTTTATCTTGGAATTCTCGCACTTATTTACTTTTATTATTAATCAAAGGTCGTTTTTTACAGAAGCATACTTCGAAGAAAGAACCTAAACCTGTACTTAGGTCGACTGCATCTAAGGAGGGAAAAAATCATCATGGTACTGGAACTCGAATATCTGCTGGAGCAACAAGTTATATCTATCTCGTAGAAACTCAAATACAAAATCTCAAACATAAAATACATTCAGCCATGCCGCGCATGAACAATAAAGTGAACGATTTGCAGGAAATTTGGGTAATACACTATATCAAACTTACTTTCACACAAGGGGTTTATTACTCAGAATTATGATGTAAACTTGATTTAAAGATGTCAAAAGGTTGCATGTCAGTGTCTCAAAAATATTGCAAGAGATTACGAGAAATCCCATGGATTAATGATAATTTTCAATGGAAAATTATTATATAGGAAACGATTACAGGATTGCTGGCATTAGTATGGCTAATGTATAATTGATTACGCTTACAGGGGCAAAAACTTGTGAATGCAAACAAGCGTAAATTTGGCTGCACGAGGTCGCAGTGAGCGCGACTTTGCGTTATCAAGCGTGGTGACAGCCCTCGGCCTTCGGTCTCGAGCTGTCATCTTCGCTCTCGATAATTTTTGCATTCATCCGTTCTCACCCCAATGTGCGCTTAATATGGCATTTTTGTTTCTTGAGTTGGTGACACGAAAGAAGGGGGTGCGAGAATAATAAAATTCTATCCATTTAATCGCAGATACGAAAGTAAATTTTGCTGCGTAAAGTTTACTTTCGCCATTTTTATTGGATTTCAATCAATATTATACCAGAGTGTGCTGCATATTGTCATTTTCGCAATGAGCTGCAAATCTTCAAAATACTTGAGGTCTCTATAAAATCCCCCAAATCTAGGAAAATTCCCCCAAATTTAGGAAAATTCCTCAAAATTCCTTGCAATATTGTTCAGAATCCTCCAAAATAACGTCTTACTTTAGAATCCTTCCAAATATATTTGATCGCTTGAAAGACTTGAATCATTTGAAACTGACTTGAATTCATTTCCAAAGTTCTCAAACAATTCTTTCAAATCCCTTCGAAGCATTTCAACATTTTTGGGAATCGTAAAAATCCATCAAAATAAGTTAAAACAATCATAAATATTCCTAATTCAAATTATAAATACATAGCTTATTCACTAAAGTTTTCCAAAAGAATACCGTTCAAATCCTTAACAATATTTGAAATTCATAGGACTTCATATGAATTCAGTGAAATCTTTCAATTCTTGTGAAAATGGTTAGAAAACCTTGGAATAACTCAAAAATGTTGTCGAGAAAATGGTAGAAATGTGTTTTGAAACATTGAACTGGTTCTTATTCTTTTGAATTTGGATTATATTAAAATAGTTTAAGAAGTGGCCTTCAATAAAATTATATCGAATCTAGTGAGATCTCTCGAAATACCTTACATAGTCCTATTAAGCTGCTAAAAATCTCTTCGAATTCAATTGAAAATCCTCTAAAATTCTTCGAATTTCCTAAAATTTTTTGTCAAATCTATGGAATTCAATGTTCATTAAAATCCTTCAAATCTTGTGAAACCCCTTGAATCCCTGTGAAAATTTGCGAGATCTTGGGATGTTGTGAAAATGAATAAGAGTAAAATAAATCTTCAAAAATTCCTCAAATATAAGCGAAAGTAATCTGGTTTACAAAGTTCCCAAAAATACAACGAATTTTAAAAAATCCTTGGAATCCCTCAGAATATCTCAAAGTCTCTTAAAAATTTCTGAGGATGCCTTAGAACACAAATATTTTGAAATAATTTCATTTTCTATAGATCTTCGGAAATCTCTTGAATTCATTGAAAATAATAAAAATTGTTTAAATCTTTAAAATGACTCATTCATCAAATTTCTTCGAAAGAACGTCTGGAAGGTATAGATATTTCCGAATTTTCTTGGAATTTCTTACGTAAATCTTTGAATGTTAATATTTATAAAAACCTTTTAATCTTGTGGAAATCCTCAAATCTCTGAAAATCAACCGAAGTTCCCAAAAAAAAAAACTATGAATTTCAAGAAAACTTTGAAATCCCCTAAAATTGTCATTATATCTGACCAAATCATTTAAAATCCCTGGAAATTCTCCAAGATTCTCTCAAATTTTTTCGAATCGATTAATGTGTCTGAAATCTCAAAACTGTTTTGGAACTCTTAGAAGTTTCCCAAAATCTGCAGAATCCCGTTAACCGATTCTTGAAACTCGAAATCCTACAATCAATTTATGAATAAGTGCATCATCCGTTTACCATCTTTAAGTATATATTCCTGCATCGATTTTTTCAATACATATTCTATTATTCATTCTTACATCAATTTTCTTATCATGATTTTTTAGATTGATTTTCTCAAAATCTCGAATAAATTATAAATAATTCATTATAGGCAAATCATGTAGATTTATTCTGATCTCCTTAAGATATTTGATTGTAAAAGGAAATACAAATTATTGTGAATATTGCTAATTCTCAGATTATATTGTTTTCTTTTTTCAGCAAGAAAAAAAACAATCAATGGTTGATGGCGAGAAAGAGTCAGAGCGACTTATAGATGAAAATTTAAACAACATTCTAAAGGAGATGTCTCAGCTGCTCGACGTGAGTAAATAGTTTATATTCAGTTTCCATAAACTTTAGAAATACGTTCTATCTTTTACACAAATTCTTATTCATTTTTATTTCCTAGGAATCACAACAAAGTCGATTTCAAGAGATAGCATTCATCCAAGCTATGAATGCGTGAAAGGATTGCAAATAAACCTTCGAAATATCAATTGAATTCCGTTTCGAATTTGATGACGTACTGACGTGCCTCTGAAGTGAATTTTTAATTAAATAAACTAGATTGGCAATTATTTTTAAACATTAAGACTACATATTTATTTCTACAGGTAATATTTTTACTTTGTACATGTTATTCAATATCACTTATATATGTCAATCGGCGCTGTAAATAGAACTGTATTTTTGAAAATCATTGTTAATAAAAGATGATAATGCTATTGTTATAATTAAACTTAGTTCTTTTCGTTGATTAAATTCAAGTGCGAAAAATCAAATGAAGTTTGAAGATAGGTATCATACGTCAGCTATGTAAATTGGATAATACAGGGTGCTTTCAAGCGCTAAAAATAAACTGTTAGAGATCGAACCCATTTGAAATCAGACATGATCTATATCTCAAGTCACAGAATCTCTAAGCGACGAAATCCGTCGTCTTCTAGTGGAAATTCGGAAGAACAGATTTGTTCAATTAAGGGTAAAAAAATGAAAAAATTAAAGAAAAAATCTGAAGGTCACAAAAAATGCTGAGTCCGAAAATTAAAGAGTTCTGACGGTTTTCCAGAATAGTTGAGAGAAAAAAAAATTAGGGTTTGGTGGAAACGGCGATATTCAGAAAAATAACTTACTCTAGAGCAAACGGAAAGTGCTTCTTTTGGTTCTTAAATCCTGCATAGAAATGGGGAAAAAATCATTCTGGAACTCAACGTTCTTGAAATATAGTAAAAGTTGGGATAAAATGTGAAAGAAACCACAATTTACAGCGAAGACATTCGGAATTTCTCTTAAATTGTTACTACAGTTCGAAATTTTACGTGAATGTTTTGACGTTTGTAAACTTTCTAGGCTAAGTGTAATTTTTTTTCCAACGCTGATTTCAATATTGGTGAATTGAAATCACAATAATCATAATGATAATAAGCTCTCATAATTTTTCTTTAGAGAATGCATTTTCTTCAAAATGTGAATCTTCTCTGAAATATAATAACTTCAGTTTGAAACCTTTGGAATATGTGAACAATTTTTGGTAGGAAACGACGTCAAAAAACCTCCCATTGTTCTAAAATTAGGAATCTGACAAAAGCTATATCGATGGTCTGACCAAAAATCGCTCGCATGCCCTCAAGATTTGGGAACTCTTAGGTTTTCTAAAAAGGCTTTCTGAAAAGGTTTCCTAAATTTTTTTGGAAAACGGGATCAATATTTCCGGTAAAGACCGCTAGCTTCATCTAGAATATTGTATGAAAATTCTGTATCTCAAATTCTTAAATCTTGAAAATCTGAATATTTTGTCAATAAAAATGAAGATTGTTGCTGTTAAGCGCCAAAGTAACCTACGAGTTTTGTAGTACCATAAGTCTTCTGTAAAATATATATTGTTCCTAATCGACAATACAAATTTTCGCCAGGAGAAAACTTACATTGACTAAATATAATCATAATTTATCTTGAGACCTATTAAAATAACTTTAAATTTTGAAAATTAATATCTGCTTCAGAATCTAACGGTTTTTCAATAATTCATATTTTTTTAAGGTGAGGCAATTTTTTCATTTTGAATATTCTGAAATTGTTTAAGTAACTTAATTTTATTTTTCTAAAGGATAATCATTCAATTTTAATTTATGATAATTTTTGGCCAAAAATACAAGAATGCAGGAGAGATGACGAACATAACTAAAATTTGTTAAAAATTGTAGATATATACTCCAGAATATCCCTATTTCCATAAAAATACTAATAGCTCCCGAAGAAAAAATTGTAGAAAATTTTTATTTTCAAAATTCCAAATTGTCTATTGAAAATATATGTTTGGTGGTAAATGCCTTATTGATATATTTCTCAAAAATTGGAAATCGTGATGGGTGTTTTGTTGAAAAAGTGTTCCATGACACAACATGAAATTTCCCGGAATTGTGAGTTTTCCTGACACTCTGACATGAAAAAAAATATTACTGTTGCAACGTAGAAGAAAAAATGTAACATGCTGAGTTTGCACGTGGAAAAAATTGATTCAGAAAGAGTTCGATATGAATATTTCACTTTAATACAGCACGCAAAATCTTTCGTATCAATAGAATATTTTTTTGAATATATTTTGAGCACATATAAAAAGCTTCCCTTCAGAAAAAATGTTTTTCCTTCAATTTCGGAATCCAAGGTAAACCTGAGGCATCTAATCTTCGTTTCAAACTATCATTATTATGAATTTTTCAGGAATTTCAAACATTCATAACTTTGTTCTGATCTTATAAAATTTCTTACATCATATCGGACTTATTTTGTCAATGCACATAACAAAAATGGATCCTTGTTATAGGTGACTCATGAAATTCTTTTTGTAGGCCCTCTACAATTCCGTGTATCCAAACTGGTAGGGCCCATAAAAATTTTTGTGATGCGAACCCGAACAACAATAGGAGGACCCCATCTGAGCCCTAGCAATACCTCGTCATTCCTACACGGGATATTAAAAAGCATACATGTCCCTAAATGCGCATAGGTTCATTATGTTTTTCCTCATCAGAACAGATTATTTGTAGACTCCTTTTCAAATTTTAAAATCCAAGATGTAGAACAGTTTCAAGCTATTAGGAGCCGATCTGGTTTTCAACAACCATGATTGCGAGATTTTCAAGATATAACGTTACACCACTTTTTTAGATACGAATGTGACAAGGTTGGAATGTGGTATTTATTCTGAGAAGAATTCGGATGTTACACGGAGATTTGAAACAATTTTATAATCGCAGAAATACAAAACGTGGTTTCACGATACAAACAACTGTTTCTCGGCTAATTTTAGAGAGGGGTCTCCATATTCCGTAGTTTCTCGAGACAGACGCGACGATCACATCGTCACACGATGCACACTGTGGGAAAAAACCTCCCTCATAGCTAATTTTTCCCAATCATCCTAATTATATGTTCCTTTGTTAACAATAAACATGGAGATAAAAGATTAAATTTTCGACTACCGGTTTAAGTCAAATACTTGGATTCATCCGAAAATGCGAGAAAAATATGGTTTAATTATCTGAAAAAATGTCCGATAGCAACTTGGATGTTTAAAAATTTATTAAATTTGTTATAAACAAATGAGTGAATGAAATTCTTTCATTAGGATCGGCTGCGATTCGTTCTTGGATTCACAATAGATCTGAACAAAATATAATCAAAAAGAGTTTTGTTAGGTAGAACTAATGGAGGCTGATAAATAATTTGTTATTCGAGAAGGATTTTTTATGAACAATGATCAATGGCAGGTATTTATGATGGAATAAATAAACAGTTTTCTACAAAAGTGAAAATATATAACACTTGACAATGAAATCCATGTATGGTATTCCATCATTCTGTGAAAAGTAATAATAATTTTTTGAACAACTATATTCTTGTAGCGTAATCACCAGTTTATAATCAATTCTTTCACCTTTTTCAGATACTCCAATAACAATCCACTATTTTCATGGTCATGAAAAATAATGTTATGCTTGAAGTATCTCAAAAAAGTTGAGAAATTCCTTATGAAGAGTTGATCACGCTTACAGAAGGAGGTTGAAATTATTTCTTAACAGTAGAATTTTCAATCAAAGAAGATACTTGAGTCAAAAATCGATCAAGTTGAACAAAATGTTGAATCGATAAGCTATAAAGAAGATTTTTATACAGAATATCTCAATTTTCCACCAAAAACATGAATCTTCGACAACAACAAAAATCTTAAAACATTAGTTTAACTTCCAAACAAGCATTTCATTTTACAACCAAATAAGATGAATACTTGAGAAAAATTTTTATAAATGATATTCTAACTGATAAAGTTCTAAATTCCAGAACAGAAACATCCAAATCCAATCACAAGGTACGAATTTTCCACCAAAAACACGGATTTTTATCATGAGAGATAAATTTTGAACCAAGACGGCTTGAAACCCAGAGAAAAGAAAAACAAATTGTTGACCTTATTCCGAAAAGACAAATTTTCTGCATAAAAGTGGAAATTCAACATTTATAAAAATTAAATTCTCACATGAAAGTCAACTTTCAACCAAATTCTTGAACTATTCAAGACAAAAGTTTTCAATTTCCTATCAAAAGAGATTGACTGTATCAAAATTGTTTAGTTTTCAACAAAAGAATCAAATCTTGGACCAAGAATATATTATTAAACTTGTTAACCAAAAAGATTCAACGCGAAATCAAAGGGCCTCTTCTCTTTGAGATATTCATTTTTTTTGTACTCGAAGTACAGCGATTGAAATAGGTATAAAAGAAAAAAATATATACTCTATACGTCTATTGGGTATTTATCACTTTTTGATGTTCTTCAATTTGTAAGGCTTGAATCATCATCAAATATAATAATCACTTCAAGACATTCATCTTTCTATTTATTATTATTCTATTATGGATTTCGAAAATGAAATTAATTAATTCCATATAAATCATGTCGAAACTTGCAAGACACTAAAAAGTACACTCGTGCCGATTTTCCTTATAATACAATCAATACTTTGGATATTTCAGCTCATCAACTTTGATAAAATTGACTTACTCATGTACTATATATCTATATAATATATGTTGTTCTTACAATATCAAATCAGCACCTCTTGTTGAAGCTAGGAGCGAACAAGTGTATAGAATGATTTATATTACTGCCTACGCTGCTAAATTTATTCATTCCCAAAGGCGAGACTTGTAACGCATGAACAAAGGTTCATTTGTACAAGATTCTTAGTTTTAAAAGTTGAGTTAGATTTGTAAAAAAATCGTGGAAAAGTTGACTTGCAGAACTTTGTGAGAATTTGTGCCACGGGCCATTGACAATGATACGATGTATTTTTCGTTCTGTAGAATGATTTTTGTGTCTCTGGAATAAAGCCGCTCATAGTATTTCATGATAACACCTACATTGCAACGTTTGTTCGAAAAAGATTTGAACAACTACAAATAATTATTTTTACCAAAGTATTCTTTGCAAGCACTCTTTTTCTTTTTCTATAACCCATCCCTTCATCATGCGGTTAAGTGGCTCACACTTCAACGGATGATATATTTTTGAAGCGTCAGTTATACCTATTTCAAATTTCTTTTTGCACTTTATAGTGAAAAAACAGAAAATAAGCCACTTAACTCTGTTTTACGCAAAAGTCTCCGATGTATATTGTTATTTGGTAAAATTAAACAAACCTTTGATTATAGTCGAGCATTAATTCTGTTGAGTCAACTAAATATTTTTCTGAGTGTGTTAAGCTATTTTTAAGGCTTCCTGAGCAGAATATTAGAACCGAGATAAGAACTTACTTCCAGCGAGAACAATGGGAAGAACAATCCTCACAAGGGCCACGTTCAACCAATAGTTCCCCATCCTTTATTCCTGGCTCCCTTGCTCTCCTGAAATGTCAAAACCATATAATGAAATGAAGGTGGTTTGAGGAACATGGAATAAAGTGTCATAAAGGGCAAAAATGTGTTATGAGTAAAGCATATAAATATGACTCAAATTTACATTGCCAATACATGAAATAATAATTACTAACTTATGAAAAATTAGGTGGACGTAATGGATTAGTGTTGACCGAGAAGGGGTAGCAGTAAGCAAGAGAGAAATTTGTTTTCACAAATAACATCCTTCTTCTTCAAACATTTTGATTGTTCCTTGCATAAGAACATCAATTTACCTAATTTCAGAAAGGGTGCTCTTGAAGAAAATATTGAAAATTCAAAAAGCAAGAGAAAAATTGTATAGAAAACTATTTTGACATCAAAATAATGGAAGATTCGCTAGTCGAAATATAAATTTTCTAATAATATTCGAAATACTTCGAGCATGGAAACTTGATGTTCTGGAAAATGGATCATTATCCCATTACGCGAATATGAAAAGTTAATCTCATTTAAGTCGAAAATATATTCAATGTTGAGGATAGAGTCTAGGCTTCTCCATCAGAAAAGCGGCAACCAACATGATAGATGACAAATTTTCATATCGTAACTCATAATTTAGTCGATAATACGATAAAATTCCAACTTCAAAACAAAACGGCTGTAATACGCATACAATCATCATGTTTGTTCGAGATTGCAAAAATATATATATTCTTATCCATTTGTTTGATAAAGCCGCACTCAGTAGAATATCAATGAATGAGAGTTTTTATCCCAGCTATCACTATTTTTCCTTTTTAAAAAAACGTTCACTCCCTCTTATAAGAT
This sequence comes from Neuroterus valhalla, assembly GCA_011762715.2. Lineage (NCBI taxonomy): Eukaryota > Metazoa > Arthropoda > Insecta > Hymenoptera > Cynipidae > Neuroterus > Neuroterus valhalla. Next base: position 16,813 of record WSXT02042396.1, on the reverse strand, counting down.
ATGCTTGTAGTTGATTTATCCGAAGCAAACATTCCCGCAAACGAAGGCCTTAATTTTCTAATCCTCAGATGTTTCTGTTTTTATGCAAATCCGGCGGCCTTCGCTGCTTCGGTGTGCGGGCAGCTTCGTCCAAATGCAACTGCTTAAAAGTAATAGAATCATGGAATTTTGTTTTTGATGGAATAATCCATACGTATAAAAGTGTGATATACAGTGAATCGGAACAAGGAACATCTGGTCAGCGAGCCAAGTATTTTTTACAAAATAGTTTATTATCAAGCCGAACAGTTGATCTTCAACTTACTAAGCTGAATTTTCAACCAATTGGTCGAGTTCTCAAACAAAAAAGGCAGTTGGATTTTTAATCCAAGAGGATGCATTTCCTATCCACAAGATGAATCTTCAACGAAACAGTCAAGCTGAATTTTTAGGGAAAAGTGTTTCGAACAAAATCGTCAAGTTTCAAGCCAATGAAAACGTCAACGTTTGAGCCAAAGGAACAAACTATTTATCGATAAAATGGTTGAATTTTAAACCAGATGAGTTATTTTCGACCTACTCAGAATATTTTTCTGTCTAGATAAATCATTTTCAGATAGAAGAAATAGAATAGATTTATTTCATTGGTGCTACATGTGAGTTTACACCTCTCCAAGCCTTAAATTCCAAAACATTTTGGGCCTTATATTTTAAATAGTTCATTTACTTAACAATGCACATTGCAACCCTTGTCTTGCTTATTGAAAGATATAATCCTAAGACATATGTTTCGTTGATTTCTACCATTGTCTAGCTGTTTTTTGAAACCGCCTTGATTTTACTCACATCAGTCCCTAACCAAGGTGGCGATTCGGCGGACGATTCCAAATTCCCGGTCATATCCCGGTTCATCACGGTAAACATTTTCAATTTCCCCGGTCTGCTAGAAGTAACATATTTAGAATTTAGAATGGAAGATGCTATTTTTCGACCAGGGTAATTATTACGGTAATTTAAGATGTTAGTTTTATCGATTACTGGGCCAGGATTATTTTACAGAAATAAGAAAAAATCTGCATTTCTCAAAAACGGAAACATTCATTTTCATTCAAGACGTTCATTCGAAACATCCTTTGACACAACAGATCAAACATTGTAAAATTAATTAATTTTGACAAGAATACTCAAATCTTCAACAAAAAATATCATTCTTTCTACAAAAGTTGAAACAGTTAAGCTTACAATAAAAAAATCAATTCACGATAACAAAAACAACAACATTTTCAAATAAAACGATGAATATTTAACTGGAGCACATTAATTTTCAAATAGAAAGAATAATTTTCTAAGAAAAAATACAATGTTTCAACAAAATGCTCGAATTCTGAACTCCAAAATAAAACTATTTCCAACCAAAAATGAAACAGTAACATTTTTAGTTCGAAAAACCAATTCAAACCGAGTATAACATTTTGATACTGGAATAAAGAATCTACAACTGAAGAAGTTGTGTTCTAAAACAGATAAATTAATACTAATATTATTGTAAGATATTGATAATAATACTAATAGAATGATATTCAATTGCGATAGGTTAAATTTGCAGTTTAACAAATTACTTATAACAATAAAAACTAACTTTTAAAGAAGTCATCATATTTTTACACCTAATGATGAAGAATCAAATGAAATTGTAAATGTTTAACTGAAGTAGTTGAATTTAGAACCCGAAAGACGAATTTCCAACTGAATTGTTTGACAAAAAATTGATCTTCAGCCAAAAAATACAATTTTTCAACAGAAAGGTTGAAATTTGAACTAGGAAAATAAAAATTTTTAAACCAAAATGGAGTATTGACATTTGTGGCTCAAAAAATTAATTTCACACCAAACATGAGAGTTTACAACTAGATGAATGTTCGACTGAGATGAAAAATGTTCAAGTGAATAACTTGATTTGTTAATCGTAAAGAAGAATTTGCGGAGAACAACATTAACTTTTAAAGAAAAAGATAATTTTCTACCAAAAATCGATTTCTCAACAAAATATGTGAAGTTTCAACGAGGTAATTGAATTTTCAATTCAAAAAGACAAATTATCACCGAATGGATGAATTTTGGACTAGAAAAGACCAATTTTCCACTAAAAATGGAACAGTTAAATTTTCAGTTGGAAAAATTGATTTTCAGCCAAACTGATGAATTTTGATGTATAATGTCGAATCTTCAACGGGGATAGATGTACATAATTTCTCAAATAGTTTAATTTTCCAATTCAAAAATCAATATTCAACTAAATACTTGAATTTTCACCAGAAACAGATGCATTGATTTTTAAGAAGGTAGTTGCAATTTCAGCCAGGGATGAATTTCGAGTCAAAATAGTGCAACTTTTACAAGGAAACTAGATTTCCAGAAAACAAATTAAAAATTTTTAAAAAGTACTTGTTTTTTTAAATAAAAAAGGATAAATTTGCAATGGACAATGTAAACAGTTTTTTATCATAATTCAGAAATATTTCTTTTTCGGAGTACTACTTTCACGAATTTCGAATTGGAGGAACGATTTTTCAAAGTTCCTCTCTTCTGAATCCGAATTTAAATTAGTTAAAAAAAGTTACCGTTCTATGTAAAAAATTCCCTGATAAAAGTGGAATTATACTTCTTCACTGAAACTCCCTGCCCTAAAATAAAAACTATAATTACTTTCTTAAATTCCCTCTCCCAAGTCAGATATATGGGGGAAAAAGAGTAGAACGTGATAAATACATTTTTTTGAAAAAACTTAGATAATAATTCTCTTTGTATGTTTGGGCTATCATCAATTCGATTCTAAAATTTGAGTTGGCCTAAAAATCGCACAGAGCAACAAATTTGCATAGAATTTTTCTTATAATGGAGAAAAATAAAAATTTTCCATCTCATGTAGTATAGATATGTATATAATATTTTGAGAATCAGATGGAAGGGAATTTATATTCTTTGAATCAGATGATAAGATCTCTTTTTGATTCATAAAGAGAAAGCGATCATTTCTCGTATTTTTTCCAGAAGATTTTTGATAGTCTAGGCTGAATCAAGTAAGCTCACAACATGCTGAATTATTTCTCGCTCTTTTTTGAAAACCCTGCATTTATTGTCTACCTACAATCTTTTGTCTTCCTATATAACATCTTCATTCAGCCCAAGTTTTCTACTGCCATGCCTTCCAATTCTTCATCTGCCAATAGTTTCCTGTCGTGACATCTTCTTCAATCTCTCTATAGTAGTTGCAGTAGCTTGATCTGTATAATTTAGTCCATGTTTGCTAGGTGAGAATCTCAAATAAATAGTATGCTGTATTACAAGGGGTGAAACCGAGCGTTTGCAACTGAGTGCGAGGTGGCTGCCCGAGCGAAGCGAGGCGAGGGCTGCAATCGCACGAGGTGCAAGAGCTCGGTTTTGTCCCCTGTAATGTATATCGTTTTTCACAACACAACCACTGAAGCACCATTCATACATGCATGTAGAGTGAGTGCAAAAAATACGCCTATGCAATGATAAGGAGTAAACCTATAGGTTTAAAACTTTTTTTCAGCCTCTAGGATTTGAAAAAACTAGAAATTTCAACCCTAGGGTTGGAAATCGATTCATAAGGAGTCAACCTATAGGTTCAAAACTTTCCCTCAGCCCCTAGGGTTGAAAAACTAGAAATTTCAACCTTAGGGTTGGAAATCGACGTTTCGCCTCGCTCTACAGGCATGTATAAATGGAGTTTCCGTACTGGTTTTGTGAAAAAAGAATGAACATCAACCAAAGACATTGTTCATAGAAATACTAATGTTGCTAGCAAATTATTCATACACAATAAACTATCAAGTTACGGTCTAATAATGTTTATTTATGGAATACACTCCAATATCTATCATTTCAAATCCATAACGTTATATTAGAGCAACAACATCTTATATTTTTTGCCGTATTATGCGAAATTGGAAATTGTGCTCGAAAATTCGATGAGATCTTGTATCTAAGAAACAACCATGAGGAAAGATTATTCAATAAAAAACAGAAATCTTGTACAATTTTCCTGTCCAAAATTTTTAGAAAAAAATTTATTTCCTATATTGCCAAAAATAATTCAAAGGATTCTCTGATCTAAAATGCGAACCAATAAAAACATTAGATATTAAAAAACAGGAGTTTGCATCCCTTCTTGTGGAAAATGCAGAAAAAAGTTATTTTCAAATTACCAGAAGAAAATATCAGTCAAAATCGAAAATGTCATAATTAATTATATTGGTCATACTATATTCTCTTGTACATTTTTTCTTATTAGCAACTTAATGAAGATTTATTATTATTATATTATTATATAGCAGTTGAATAAATTAATTGAATCTGAAAGCCTTCCTATCATGTTTTCCCTAATTTTCGAATAAACTCAAAACTTTTGAATTAAAAAAAAAAAGAATTTACTTTTTAATGTCATGATTAAAAAAAACAATCGAAAATAGGCAAGACGAATTCAAACAGCCTACCTTATCACTCGTCAAACGGGGTAAAATCAAAGTGAATTCTGCATAAAGTCGGATTTCAATGACAAACAACAGTATCGGACTCTGGGCAACAAGATTCACCAGCAAACAGTTGGCTTAGTGACTGTTCGGCTGAAAACTAAGAACCTGATACTTTCGCATATGATGTAAAGTATCATGCGATATGAGACATATGCTCTCTTTTCTTCTAAAAATTGTAACACAAAGCTTAATCAAGTAGAATACATAACATGAGAAAGGTCAAAACTCATACCTGTGAGAAATCGATTTTAGAAATCTTTTCATGTCACCCATAAAATTTTTGATGAATCAACAGGGGAAAATTTATGAATTTGAGTGGAATAAGAGAGTAGACAGATGCGCCTGACAGCCTATGAAGTTTACCATTTGATAAACACGGGAAAAAGTGTACCTGTAAAAGGAAGTATGGTGAAAGACGCGAGCGTTAAGGCTTCTCAAATTTGAAACGGACGAATTTCGACGCACTCCAAGTATAGTAATCGTTACAGGCCAGAATATAAAGGTTCTTGAAATTAATATTAAAATTAACCGAAGAGTCCTAATGTCTAACTTCAACCAATTTTTTTGTGACAGCTACTAAAAAAATTCCTTCCGTGTGATATTTTACATAGAGTATGTTGCAATCTTAAATTAGGCCCAAACAATACTCATTCAATTAATCCGCATCTCTCATATTTTGCATTAGTTCGTGTTGTGATCTGACGTTTTCGGAGGAGATTATTTTTCCCGTAAGAACAGAAAAATTAACAATCAGTGGCCTCTAAATATTATCTGATAGTTATTCCTACTTCCACATGGTTGGTTCTTAAACCAAAAGAAACAGAAAAATTCGAAACGCAAGTTGGAATCCAGACTTCTTTTTTTTCAAACTACTGATGTACGGAAATAGTAACGTATGCGAATCAGGATCATGAGCAATATAAAGTAGTCATATAACTTGGAAAAAAAGGTGGTGAGAATGTTAAATCCTTCATGGATTAACGTCTGGGCATGTTATGTTTACATAAATAATTACAAGAGTCAGCGACAACTTCTAGACTAGATAAGCATTTTATTTCTGCTCCAAAAATTAGTTGCTCATTCAGTGACGTTTCGGAATTGAACCACTTCCCTCATCAGACTAAAACATTACATACATTACGACAATTGAATAAAGGTCAACAAGCGAACATAATTTCTGGAGTAACAACTTAACTGGAGTAACAACTCCTGTTCCATATAAAAACTTTTATTATTTAATAATTTACTCATATCAACTGTATACAAATTGAGTATATCATATTTCCCCACTTGTCAAAAACTACTTCCGAATGGATTATTCTCTTCTCTTCGTATTTATATCTATATATAAGTCTAAGATTTGTCGAATATACATCAGCCATTTTTTATAAAAGCACTCACCCAATTTTTAAGATTTGATTTGGAACAATTTAACGTGGCACTGGTTTAATTCCCAAACGTCAGTAAATGAACAACTAATTTTTGGAGCAGAAATAAAATGCTCATTCAGTCTGTGAGTTGTGGTTGAATCTTGTCATTATTTATGTAAATAAAGTAGCGAGAACTAGCGTTCATATACATTCGTACATATCATATACACATTAACCTAGGAAGTGGTAATTCTCCTTGAGAAAAATTGTACAAGGCACAACGTAATTTTCACATATATTGTTTGTATTTAAAGATTTCTAATCGAATTTCTATATGCGGTGAAAAGCGAATGGAAAATATGATTCGTCCATTCTCAATAAAATTTAATCAGGTGGTAGGAGTCTCCAAGAAATATGTTGATAAACGATAATAATATTTCGATTTTCATAAAAATTGAATATTGAAGTATTCATAACAAAAAATATATCTACTCCCTGATTTTAGAGGAAAGTATTATTATTATTTAGTGACACTCCCGATTTAATTACTTTCCAATTATGCTAGCGAAGATATCGGCTGTCTATGCATTCACTAAAGGAGCGGCAATTCAATCGATCTTCCATTTAAAAGAGCTATACTTGTATCGATTGGACCCTGAAGCCGTTAACAAAAAACGGAAAAAAGTGACCGTTTTGATGACACAATATATGCGTGTATTTTTAAACCTTACATCTTGTAAAATTTCTGAGCAGGCGAACGTTGAAATTCCGGATGGTATCATAAAATAAATCAAAATCAAACGGTTTTCACGCATTGATATTGATGTGGTGGATAGTATATTACACTGAAAAACAAATTTTGCAAGAATAATTTCTATTTGAATAAGGCATATATATTTTGTTGACCAAAAGGAATTGATTATTTAGCCGTTTTCTCTTGATTTAAATTATTATTTCCTCAAATCAAGAAAATTATTTCTGTGATTAAAAAGATCTCGATTCCTTGAAATCTGATTGGTCCTGCAAAAAAATATTTTTTTGATCCAATTTGTTCGATTCTTTGTATTGACCAGGATGCATTTGAATCGAATAATTTTCCAGACTTGAATCAAGTATTTAAGTTTACTCACATCGAAGGAATACTGATTTGATTCGAAAAAATATTAATTAAGTTAGGAATATACTTGGAATATTCATATCAAATAATCATAAAATTAATAAAATAATCAATTGGTTGAATTAAATACTTGTCTATTTGATTTGAAGGAATATTTCTTTGACATTTATGGTCGAGCGTTACATACAACTTAAAGAATCAGAGCTCCCATGTTGCAGTAACATCGTATACATTATTATTAATTAAGAACAAGTTCAATTATAATTTAGGCTAAAAAAATTTAGTTGTTCATTTAGGGAGATATGGATTACAATTGAAGTGCAGTATACTTTATTGACAGGGCTGCTACAGACTACTGTACTTTAAAAAAATGACGAAAATTACAGGCAAGACTTTTTAATCGATTTTAGACAAAAATTAAGTCTATTACTGGAAGAATGGGAAACTTGGCGATTGTTAACAATCAATATTTGAACGAATGATATAAACTTTCTCAGATTATTAATTAATTCCTCTCATATTCAATAAAATTATATTTCATGAATCATACTTCCCTTACATATATAGTTAATCTAGAAAACTCATCATCTCATATACAATATCTAACAAAGAATTCCTCTCCTTTATTTTCTAATACTCCCTTCCTTCTATACAGGTTTGAGAGTCTTTACACAACCATTACAAATTGTATAAACATATATACATATCTTTCTTTTCTCTTATCTAGAAACCTCATACACTCCCTTACCAACTATTTTTACAAATCTTCTTACATATCCTTAATCCTAGACGCCTTAGACCAGAGGTGTCCAACCTTTTTTTAGTCGGAGCCAGAGCTGTGGCTCCGAACTCAAATCAAGAGCCACTTTTTTAAAAAGAATGATTATAACGCTATTTTCGATTGTTTGATTAAATATGAACAAATTTTACTTTATTTAACATATAATGCGATTGTTCACATGCTTTGTTTTCTGTCAGTTTACTCAAATCTGGCTTGTTTTGTCAAATTTCACACCGCAATTCTGATTCCAAATTTTGCTGTGCTAAGAGGCTACCCTGCTAAAAATGCCGGATTCTGAAATTGATCCGAACTAATCCGAAATCGATCCGGTTCAAGAATTTTTCCCTAAACCTGTCCAATCTTATTCGAAAACTGCACGAAGAGCCAGAAATTTGTCTGGCTGAGTTCGAAGTCTGTCCAGACAATAAAGTTCGACTCCGGAAAGAGTCCGCTTTCATCCGAAAGGAGTCCGGAATTTAGAACCTGAAATTATTTTTGTTAAAGTGAAAACGGGAAGTGGTTCGATCAAGTCCGAAATCTGTCCGTTCGAGAACATCGACTCCGAAAAGAGTCCGGCTCTATCCGACATTAGTCCGGAGTTCAGAACCTGAAATCATTTTTGTTAAAGTGAAAACGGAAAGTGGTCTGGTTAAATCCGAAATCTATCCGTCCAAAAACACCGACTCCAGAAATAGTCTGGGTCTATCTCAAATCAGTCCAGAATTCAGAACCTAAAATTATTCCCGTTAAAGTGAAAACGGAAAGTAATCCGGGTAAATCTGAAATCTGTCCGTCCAAAAACATCGACTCCAGAAATAGTCTGGCTCTCTCTGAAATCAGTCCGGAATTCAGAACCTGAAATCATTTTTGTTAAATTGAATAATAAATCCGGAAACGGTACGTTCAAAAACGAGAGCGGACACAATCCGGATTAATCACATCCGGAAGATCGTACAAAAAGCGGATGTGACCGGATATAATCCGGTTTGATCGTATTCTTCAGACGGTACAAAGCACAGACCCGAACGGACAAATTCCGGATTGTTTGCATTCTCCAGACCGCAAAAAACACGGACTCGGTCGGACACATACCGGATCAACTGCATCCAGAAGACCGTACAAAACACGGACCCGAACGGACACATTCCGGATTGATTGTATTCTTCATACCGCCCAAAACACGGATACGACTGGACACAATTCGGATTGATCACATTCTTCAGACCGTACTAAACACGGACTCGACTGAACACATACCGGATCAACCGCATCCAGAAGGAAGTACAAAACACGGATTCGACCGACACGATCCGGAATATTCACATCCGGAAGACCCTCCAAAAAACGGACATGACCGGACACAATTCGGATTAATACCATCCGTTATACCGTAAGAAATACGGACTCAGACGGATTCTTTCCAGATTGACTGAATCCGTCACACCGGACAACTGTGGGGCCCTACCGGATGGAAACCAGATTTGATTTCGTGCTCCTTTCGTCGGACAAATTGCGGACTCTTTCGGATGAAATCCGGATGACAAAAACCAGATCACTTTCACTCAATTCCGCAACACTTATTCTGTTTTTCCTTTCTTTAGGTGTCATTTTTTGGCTCCACCCAGTGCAGTTATCTTCCTCCCTCAAATCTTTCCTACTCAAAAGATAATAAACTGCAGATCAATGAACACCATTATTGCTATCAAATTATATCTATGACGATTATTATCGCACCTGCCTTGTTTACTATGTATGTCTTATCGTGAATCATCAACGCAGAATGTGTTTCCCTCTAACAACATCGAATTTCCTCTTTAATACAAACATTTTTATCCGATTTTTCTTTCCAGTTTCGACAGAAATCTTGTACTATGAAGAAATAGTAATTTTCGCTTTCTACCGGTTTTTTGCCGTTCTCAAAATTAGCTGTGATTCTATGTATTTTGACGTTTCGAGGCAAACGCATACAGAATCAAATTACCATTTATATATTTGATAACCTAACAGTATATGAATTTTCTTCGAACACTCGGAAAAATGTTTGTTCAAATCAAATAAATTTTGCTGGAATTGAACGAATATTTGCTTGGCCTTACATCAAAGAAACTATTCCTTTGAGAAACATTCTTCGTTCTAAAGTATTCTAGAACTTGAATAATCAAAACCTGTGACAGGAACTTTGCTATTTCATTTTAGATGTATTATTAACCGGATGCAGTGGGCAAGTGTTAATAAAAGTGTGTGGTCTGAGAATGCATTAGTACAGCAAAGAATGCATATAGTTCCAAGGTTCATCAGCTGGCATACTAATTACGTCCTATGTTTGACAAGAAATATTTCTGACGCATAAAACACATCATACCCAATGTAATTATTGAAGTCATGGCGTATCAGACTCTCATCAAGCTAATCTTGTTTGAATAATTAACTATTGAGCATTTCTCTTCCACAGTTGGTGCTTGTTGTTAAGGGTAATCACATGAAAATTGATATGCGCCGTATTATGTAATGTGACTCTAATTCCTATTGGAAGTAATAAAACACATTCTTAAACATATAAAAGCAGGTGATACATCATTTAGGACAGTATTCACGCTATGACAACAACATGAAGAATTGCTTATTAACAATAGATTTCAAAAAGTTTTCGAGGAGCACATTTACAGAGGAGTGTTCATTGTCATACTCATCCGGCAAATTTCTGCCTGAACCGGAAGTACCTCAAGGATGCAATTTTGAATGAAACATTCCCTCTTGCTCATAATTTACCTCTGCCAACCATCCTATTGTGGACAAACTAGAACTTATTCGACTTTACTTAGCAAAAAGCAACTGAGAGCTGAGGATCGCCATTAAGCTCCAGTTTGATGTACGCGAACGGAAGTAGATAGCGCTGGCATCGTAGCTCTCGCTACTCTTTGAATAAAAATTTCAAAATGCACGAAAATGTGAAAAATAAATCAATTTGAAATAAAAAGCGGAAGCAAGAGACAGATTAGCGAGACAGATTTGAAAACAACTTTATTTGAAATTTTACTGACAATGGTAGATTTTGTTGCAGCGAATTTTCTTCTCAGAACTAATGTGCAAATTACCCTTAGTGCTTCCTGTAAATGATATCTCCTTTTACTTACCATTCTGTCTCTCCATATTTGCTGATGATATTGAATCACATCATCCTGTTTCTAGAGTCGTAGACCCATGAAAGAAATAGTTTTATGTTTATCTACTCCCTGTGAAGCCAGTAAAGTGTAGGATGGTATTATTTGCAATAAAAAAAAAGCTTGGTTCATATACCAATATTTGCGCATTGTCGTTTAACATTCAACTAATTTATATATTGAAATCCTTGTTGATGCCGCTAATAAGTCTAAAGGGTTTTCTACCGGTGCACAGTGGTTCAAAATCCCAAATTTCCTGTCCAAACCTCGAAAATCGGCAGTTTCCGATCGAGATAAAATTCACTGTACGTGTATAAGGTGCATTTCTGTCGAGAAATCCAAAAGAACAGATTTTCATATTTATTAGTTTCGACAAGGTATACGCTCAAAGTCGAACGTTCCGCCGAACACTTGTCACACAGCTGAAAAGTCTCGCGCGTCTGAGTGGAATGTGAATGTCGGAAAAAGGCAATTGTAAGTTGACCAGTATTTCCTGATATCATAGATTTTAATCGTTAAGGTATGTAGAATATTTCTGTACTAGTTTGATTCTTCGATTCTTACTGTATTGTACATGGGAAGATGTCCCTAATAAAGTGGCGTTGAAATTTTTTGCCCTAGCTTGCCCATCTCCTTTTGGGAACGATTTCTTTGAGGCGTGCGGCGCAAAGTTTCACGTGCCTGGCGCGGCGCATAGCGAGGGGCTTGTCGCATGGGCGACACGGAAATTAGGAGGGAGCTTTTAAGATTTTTTTGGACGAAGAAATCCCAGAGAATACTAATCCCCGTCGTCGAATGTTTTGAACAAATCGTATCTTATTGGTGCACGATGATCACTTCGACTTTCTTTAAATATATAGAGACAAAGAAACTTATTTTTCTAACAATACTTTGATCAATATATTAATATAAGTGTTAATCAACTTATAATCATAAACTGAAATTATTATAGAATTATTTATTTACTTGTAATTGACATAAAAATTAATGTTTTAAATGTAATGAACTTCTTCCAAAATAGAAAGCTGGATGGGCAATTATTTCATACAGATTCATCAAATTACCGTAAATTACCGTAAATTCCCGGAAATCGATGGAAATTTTTTGATTGGATTTTGAAAAACAAGTATTATTTTCGAATTCAGCGACCCCGACAGCGTAAATAAAAGTTGATTTCCATTTTATACTCTATTTTTTTATGCAAGTCTGTAAGTTCTCTATTTTTTTACACAAGTCGACCACCATTTTGTGTCCGCTATTTTGAATTTAAGAAGAAAAAAATCATTTCCGAATTCAGCGACCCCAAAAACTTCCGTATATGTACTCGGTTTTTTGAACCACTGTGCGATGCGCGCAACATTTCCTAAATATTATGGCCAATGATATTATTGTTTAAACTGATTGTGAGTGCCAAACTTGAGGTTTCATCTGTGATCTGGGCGTCTAGGACAGAAAAATATTTCGTTATCTCGATCTAGTGTAAATTATTCTATAATCGCGCGAACTTAGCTGGTTTTTGGAAGTATTATTCACACAAAAGAATGATTGACTGATATACCAATACTTAGTTGATGAACTCGTCAAATTTGTGAATACTTGATCTGCACTCATCACAGTCAAAATAATATGAGCTGTCTATATCGATACTAGCAGATCACTTCACTAACTGATAAAAGATAAACATAAAATGAGGAATTGTATTTAAAATAGAAAATCGCAGTATATATCATTCAAAAACTATCTTGATAGTACAGAAATTCAGATTGCTAGCGCAAGTAAATGAATTTTTTAAATGAATTATTTCGCACATCTCGGAATTGGCACTGTCCACATCCGAAGTCAAGGGATTTTTTCTGTTTACATTGTGCCTTCACATGAAATCGGTTTTCGTAATTGAAACCCAAAATTCTGTAGGACAGTCACCTTTTTTTCGATGATGTTATTGGATTACATTATTTTGCTGGTATCATTTACAGGAAAAAAATTTTAGGTTGATATACCGATTCTCAACCGATGGAGGTAATATAGTAATGGTTGGTACTATTAAACGCTCGGAACTATTCTGTGATAATCGTTTAATTTTCCACTCACACATTCAAAATATTGATGCTGCTGATAATGAAGCTTCAAGGTCTCCTTATTCGTTTGTGGAAACATTCCAGAGCAACATTGCAATAAATATTACTATTTCATTAGATTATTGTAGACAATCATTTCAAGTTTCTTGTGCCCCATACAATTGTTCAGTGTTGTTAAGAATATTTTCCCTTAGGTGTTCTTCACTCCTTCTTCCGAATTTTCTAAGGCATCTCATGTTTATAAAGTACTCTAAGTCCTAAATTTGAAAACTGATGTTTATGTTTGGGTTAAAATAATTGTTCACGACCACGGATAGTGTATGCATGTTCACGTGGAAATTATTTCGTCTTTCAACTTACTTATGACGCCTTATACCTGGTCTAATTGACTCACAAGCTTATCTTCTTTTGAAATGAAGAAATAAAAAATTGAACTTCCAAGTGGAATGAGCAATCTTTTTCCTTCAATTGATATAGTTAGCATGTCAACTTTTTGGGAGCATCTCCACTGGCCCTTGAATTATCTTTATCTTTGGAGCGTGCTCTTACGTCAGAATACTAACGAAAGTTTATTTTCATATCCGAGAGTGTCCTCCTAGACACTCTAGCAAGATTGAATGTCGCTTTAACTACCTTACAATAATAACACGATGTATCAAGAAGAAATGAGATAACAGAAAACTTGTCCGATTAGGAAGGATCGTAACTTTTTCAAAATGTGTTAAAAAACCTCTGATTTTGTAAAATAAGGTTACTTGACAATCACATGTAACTAAAATTTGCAACGTTTATAAAAGGGAATAAGTTCTTTGCCTTATTTTCGCTAATTTTTTGTTTCATCCCAACCGATCTTCAGTTTTTTGCATGCTGAGATTACCCCGCGATTTTTAGCTGAACCAATTTCTACTCTTCGTGAACTTCTGTGACATGCAATCGCTACCAGGAAAGAAAAAACTTGCGTTATCGCGAATACTGGATATGCAAAATGCATGATTGTTATGTTACTATTAAAGAAATCATTCACGATTTTTCCAAACAAAGTATGACGGAAATTCGCTTGGTTGAGATTATCTACCACTCAAAAAAGTAAAAAACAGAAACAAAAAAGAAAAAATTAAGGTCTAGTGCCTGCCAACCGAAGAGATTGCAGGAACAATGCACCCTTGGTTAGCATCAAAGAGGGAAAATAGATTGTTGTATTATAGCCAGAATCTTGTGGGATGGGCTCGTGACTCATGGTTTGTATGTATAGTATTGTATAGTGTACTGCTGGAAACGAGACCACGTCGATTGTCGAAAACCGAGTTTACTCAGAGAATGAGATCAAATCCGTTGACACAGACACATTGTTTCAACTTTTATTTTTCCAGATCGATGAACTCAAAATCGTATTTTACAATCCTCGTTATGATCCAAATTCGCCTTATAGTACTTCTTGTACCGAAAATGATTCACAATGGGTGAATACGATAGGTTTTTACTATTGAGGAACATTAATGGATTCTCTAAATGTTTTTCTCTATCCAGCATACGTTTAATTTTTCTTTACGAATAATAACTATTATATTAGAGACCTGCAACAACCGAGAATCCAATAACATGAGAGCATAAAAACAACAACCATATTCCTCATCTATTGCATCTATTTATCTATCATCTATCTACTCCACAAATTTGGCATCTGATAAAAACAGCGCACATTTTTCGAACTTCTCTCAATCCTTATGAGTTAACCACAATCGATTGTTGTTTACTTAAAAAAATCCGATGAAATCTGAAGACACTATAGCATTGTCTTAACTTCAATTTTGTCAGGTCTATGATCTCAAAATCCAATTCCAATCGTTATCATGTATGAAGTGTGCCTGATAGTAAGTTACTTCTGCTATTGATAAAACTTTCACGATGCGTGTAGGACAAACCTTTCTTTCTAAAAATGATCGATTACCCTACGCCTATTTCCGGTCTGCTCATTCTATCGCAGTTCCGTATCCGGAGTTCAGCGATATTTCCATCTTTATCGTGGACGATTATATGCTGGATTGATCAATGATACCAGTGCATTATATATATTGGTTATAAGGGTCTTCTTTCCATATCAGAAGGTAGAAAAACAGTGTGATGGTTAGGCGGACGATTTTCAATCCCCGGTCATTTATCGATTTTTACGGTCAAGTTTTTCGATTTTGCCGGTCACCTAAAAGAAGCATAATATTCATATTTGACACAAAACGCAAACTTTTATTTCAATTCATGTGTCCATCACAAACATCCTTCATTCAAATAGATCAAACATTGCAAAATAAATTAATTTTGGAAAAATATCAAACTTTTCTACAAAAATATCATATTTTTATGGAAATTGGAGATGATGAATGCAAAGTTAAAAGAAATCAATCAACGAAGGCAAAAAATAGTTCATTTCCGACCAAAGTAATGGATTCTCACATGAATTATGAATTGTAAACTAGAACAGTTAAATTTCAAACCGAGAAGATGAATTTCCAACTAAAATGATGAACCTTTAACTGAAGCACTCCGATCTCCAACCATGAAGATAACTATCAAACAAGAAGATTAATTTTCAAATAGAAAAAAATAGGGCGATCGCGGGACCGCCCACAGAAGCTTTGCACTTTCGCGTTGAAAGAAAAACATAAATCTGATCGTTATTTCATTCATCGATTGAAAGAAAACAGCTATCGGCGATTGAGCTGCATTTTCTATTAGTACATGTTGATTCATGTCACTTTCAGAAGAATCACTATCAGAACTATTCATTCTAGATGCCTTTAATCGCGCGCAACGTGAACTTCCGTGTTCAATACACACACGCGGCGCGTCGAGTGTGCGCCGTGTCCCCAGCAAGAGTGGGGACGGGCAAAAGGAGGAGAAATGTGAGAACGAGAAGAGTCGCAGCGTGAACTGTAGCTGAGTCTACTGTACATACACTAGACCGGCCTCCAGAACGGCAGGGAGGGAGAAATAGAGAGAGAGTGCAATGCTGTAGACATTTTCAGTCGCATTTTCCGCGACGCGGACGGGGTGTTCCCGTTTTTTGCAGTTAGGTGGCCTCGTTCAGAGTATACGTATACCCTCCCAAGAGAAGCAAAGCTTCAAAAACAGTTTTCCACCAAAAAATGCAATGTTTCAACGGAATATTTAAATTTAGAACTAAAAAAATTCTTCTCAATCTCAAATGAAACAATAACATTTATAGTTTAACAACTAAATTTTAAACGAAACATAGGAGTTTTCAACTGAAGCAAATTATCTTCAAATGAGAGAGTTAAATTCTCAAACAGATATATTAGTTTTTACTTAAGAAGATGCACAGGCAACCAAGATGTACATACTCAAAAAAAATAAAAAATAGAAAATTGAAACAAAAATTGAAAAAAAAATTTAAAAAAAATTTAAAAAAAAATTTTGAATCTAAAAAAAATTATGGTTAACCAAACTTGTGGATTTTGGACTGCAAATATGAAATTTTCATTTGGAATAAGTCAAATTTTCAGTTTAAGAAATTTCTTGAAACGAAAAAAAATAACTTCCAACAAAAAAAAAACTTCCAAAACAATTGTACATTTTTGAACAAACTGATGAATTTTCGAATAAAATTGTAAATGTCTAACTGTAGTAGTTGGATTTCAAGCCAGTGAGGCGAACTATTAACTAAAATGATGAATATCCCAGGTGGAAATTTACAACTGGCTTGGTACCGCGCCAGTACCGCTGGGCGGACATCGGTACTGGATCTGTACCGAA
>WSXT02042385.1:0-13286 GCA_011762715.2 Neuroterus valhalla | reverse complement strand
AATATATAATAATTATAATGATAATAATAAATCAAATAATAATAATAATAATAATAATCATAATAATTGCTGGTGCCCTCAAACATTCCTGATGGAGACTTCTTATGGATTTCAATTCGAAACAACCAGTGAACGGGAATTATCCAGAGGCATTCTTTGGCAAATTTCATCTTGTAGATCTGGTACGACATCAGCTGTTGCAACATGTCTATGCAGACTATTGAAAATCGAAGCTGCGCTTGTGATCTTAGGATACTAATTCTTAGGAGTGTCCATTGGGGTGGTCCAAAAAAAATTTTCTCCAATTTTTATGCAAAACACTCAGAAATTTGTATGAATCCACAAGAAAATAAATGCATTTTTTCGGTTTTGAAAAAAATTTATTTAGAAGTGCCGCAAGCACCGTGAAGTTTAACACGTATTCCCCATAAGGAAAAAAATACGTTTTTGAAAATTGTATTCAGAAATCTCAATATATGATTAATCGAGTTCGGAATTCACCATTTCTCTTAACGATTGGTCACGGAATGCGAATAAAAGAAATACGTTTCAAACATCACCCCCATAAGTCTGTTTTATAGGATCCCAAAAAGCCCCCATAAGTGAAAAAATGTGTTTTTCGAGTTTTTGAAGCTAATTATGATTTCTTTGGGGGTTTTTTAATACTTCTTAGCACTTTCTGAAAGAAGATAGGCATTACCAATAATAATTTGTTTGAACAATTATTTTTGTTAAAATAAATCGAATATAAACTCACTCTCAGTGAAAAGTGGTCAAAAAGTTTTAAATTCCAGAAAAAACCGCAAGTTTCTATCACTAAGCAAAAAAATATTATTAGCAATCAGTAATGGGTAGGATTAGGGATTAGGGATTGCGGAGTAGGATTAAATCTAACTCAATGAGTACAGGATTAGGGATTGAATTAGGTCATGTTTGTTATGGAAATGTTCGATTAGGGATTATTCCTAATCCCACTTAAAAGTGTTCCGGAATAATTTTATTCCTTGATCCACAAATTATGGATTACTGGATTAATTTTATTCCATTATTCCACAAATGTGGGACTATAATGCTGGATTTATTCTTGCCTTGTTCTAACATGATTTAATTATTATTAATTAATTATTATTATTATTATTAATTATTTAATATTTTCCTCTAATTGAGAGGCGATAAAATTTTAAAATTTCAGGAAAAAACCGCAACTTTGTAGTATTGACTTCCTAACCCTTTTCTAAGAGAAAGTTTCTGAAACCAATAATACATCATATAAACAATTTGAATAAACATGTATTTATCAGTATAGAGTAGTATTTCATGTATTTGAAACAATCTGCTTTAAAAAAATCGAAAAAATCATAATTATCGCCAAAAATATTTTATTCTCTTTCTTCGACCAATTGGGAAGAGAAATGGTGAATTTCGAACTCGATTCATCTAATATTGAGATTTCTGAATGAAATTGACAAAAACGACTTCTTTTCTTATGGGAAAAACGTGTTAAACTGCACGGGGCTTGCGGCACATCTGAATATATTTTTTTCAATACAAAAAAATGCATTCATTTTTTTTATTCGAATCAATTTCCGGTATTTTGCATCGAAATCCAAAAAAAAAAATTTTGGTAATGCATTTTTGGACCACCCTAGTGTCCATGTAGAATAATATATGGGAGACGCTCCCGCTTAGATAGATGCAGAAATCTCTGGACGTGTTTGCTTTGCCTTCCAAAACTCTTCGCCTAGAGTGATTGCTGGAATGATTTATAAGAGACTCGTTTGAAATCAGAGTTAAAAGAAAGATGTTCTTTAATAATCAACAAGCAATTATTTTTGAACAGATGTTGATACCATCTCCCATCCCACAAGTTTTTTACTTCAACTTATTAAATTGAGTCACTGATCACCCGTAGTACAACGAAGCCAAAACAAAACTAGTAGAATTCATCTTAACCGGTGATTGGCCTCATGGTATGATAAAAATATCAGAATAAATTAAACGAAAATATCTTTTTCTGCACAACTTCTGCATATGTTCTTCCACCTGGGAATATATTAGGATGATACTCAAGTTTAATGATAAATCTTAAAGTCAAGGGCTGAGCTACTCGAGACGGTTTATCGGGTGTACGCCCCCAAGTAACAGGCTGTTGAAAATCAAATTTTTCTTCTGCGATTCGCCTAATTGGTACTTAAGACGTTACATCCTTTGTGACTGGTTCTGAATATGTTTAGGAAATCGGGTTTCTTAAACTTTGATCTCAATCAGTTCTACTTTCCCTCTTAGCACAAAAAGTTCTAGGCACTCAATATTTATAGAATTTCCTTCCATCAAAGAAAGACTATACACGTTCCATTCCTTATATTGTATAAGTAATATCTAAGACTCTGGAATATCAACTTGATTTTCAGACTTTGGAAGAAAATTTGATTTTAATTCTTTTCCTTATTTTGAATTCCTTGAATTCCAATTATATTAGTACACTTACCGCTTGGACGAGCGCCTCTCGAGTTGACGCCAATTTCTCGGCTGTTCATATTCGAGTGATTCTGTCCCTTCCCCTGACCCTCACATGATGCAGCGCAACAGCCCATCAGCCTTGAAAATGCAGGACCGTAATGGGTAGTATAGAAGTTGTTTACTTGGAGACTTGCGACGTACGTATTCACGAGGCTATAAATACGGTCCTGAGTGTTTACCTTTGCCTAGTCAGTGTGTAATTGAAAAAAATGCATTCCAACCATGAGTACATGTGAGGAAAGAGGTAAGAGTTCTGCAGACTCAAATTTTTTTCTCACAAGTGGAATAAGGATAGGGTTCCTCCACGATTTTCCGCCTTTCCTTCTTTCAAGGACAAAATATCGAGTCAAGATTAAGATGGGTCACTCAAAAATTAGATATCCGAGCGTGAGGGGACAATAGAAATATGAATATGCTTTTATCGGATATGCTGTTATCATCGGAATTATGTTTAAAGTTTGGAAACTCATATTGCCAAATTTTAATTTTGATATGTTTAAGTTAGAATCTTTAAAAATTAGATGATTTCATATTAAAATATGAGAATTGAAATATTTAGATTCAATTTTGGAAAATAATACAAAGACACTGGGGTCTTTGAACGGGCAGTATACTTTTCGCTCCCAACCTTTTCCAGGCCGTAGTCAATGACTGCGATAAATTACCTGAGTGACCGGAGCCTACGTCCCTTCCAATGCACGAGTGACACACCTGCCTCCTTTTCTATATACTGCTCTCCCTCAAGCGATGTCTCGCCCCACTCTCCTCCACCCTACAGATCATCAACAAATTTACTTATTCGGCATATCTATGCCTAACTTTGAATACAAATTCGAATTTCAAAACAAGGAGATGAATTTTTTACTAAAAAGATAATATATTCAACTGGATCGCTCCAATTTTCAACCATGAAGGCAAAAACAAAATAGTCAAATTTCAAAGTAAAAAAAATGATTATTCTCAACCAAAAACGGAACAGTAACATTCTTAGTTTAAAAAACCAATTTTAAACCAAGCATAAGTATTTTCTGTGTAGCTGCGTGGTAACTTCTGACTTGGGCCGGATTCCGAATGTCAAGCATGAACGGGCGCGGTTAGCGTTCGGGTGGGTGACTGTTCGGGATTCTTGCTTTGTCGTGTTTTCGCCATGTTTCATTACTGTCGAGCGGGAGATATGACATCGAATATCGGTGTAGGCATTCGATGCTATCGAATGCCTACATCCAAATTTGTCTGTCGATAATCAAATGCGCTCAGGAGTTTTGGTTTTCTGCAGTTTTCCTCTCCCTTGACTAAATGTTCAGGTGACTGCGAGCGTTTCGAATTGGAAATCCAGCTGCAGAGGGCAGGGGTTCCAGAGATTGAAAATCTCACAGGATTGAGTACGTCAGGCATTGCTTGGAGGCTTATTATGAGGGTTGTAGTTATTGGGGATTTCGGGAAGGGTTTTGAATTGAAGGGTTCAATGCCTAACGATCTTCTGTGGGAGGGGGGACTAAAGACATAAAAAACCCAAAAAGAGTATACATGAAGTGATAAGTCTAATCTAGTCAGAAAAAAAATAAGTTTCAACAACAAAAAAATAACTTCTAGATAAATGATTACAATTTTTACACAAATTGATGAAGGAATAAATGAAATTGTATAAATGTTAAACTAAATTAGTTGAATTTTATAATAGAAGGACCAATTTCTAACTGAAGTTATGAACCTTCAACTAGAATAGTTCTTAATACCTCAAAATTTATTAGTTTGGTTAAAAATCAATTACTTCATTTAAAAATTGGAGTATTTCATTTTTGCTGGAAAATTGATCTATTCTATTTCAAAATTCAATGATTCGGCGAAAAATTGTTTTTATGAATTCAAAATTCAATTATTACGTGGAAAGTTCAAATTTCAACCAATTTGTTGAAAGAATTGTATTTTTTTGTTGAAAATTATGTTTTCGTGGAAAATTGAAATATTATAGTCGAAGGTTCATCCCTCTAGTTAAAAGTTGGTCTTTTCGTTCTAAAATTTAACTACTTCAGTTAAGCATTTATATAAATTCATTTATTTCTCCATTATTTTGTGTGAAAATTGTAATAATTTATTTGGAAGTTATTTTTTTGTTTCTGGAAACTTTTTTTCTGTTATAAGTAATTCTTTTTCACTGCAAATTTAACTCATCCCCGTTAAAAATTCCATAGTTTAATTTGAAATTCTATCTGTTTAGTTAAACATCCATTTTTTTCAATCTCGTATATTATTGTTCAAATTTTTGTTGCCAATTCATCTTTTCCAGCAAAACCTAATTTATCTGTTTGAAAACTCTACTCTTGCAGTCAAAGATTCTTTTTTCCCTTAGAAAAAAACACTTGTGCTTGCTTTAAAATGGGTTTTTCAAACTAAGAATGTTACTGTTCCATTTCTGGTTGAGAATAAATATTTTTATACTTTGAAATTTGACTTTTTTGTTAGAACATTACTTTTTCTCCCAGAAAATTATTATTTCTATTTTAAAATTATTCTCCTTGTTTGAAAATTTACCTTCATGGTTGAAAATTGAAGTGATCCAGTGAAATATATTATCTTTTCAGTTGAAAATCGATCTTCTTGTTTTGAAATTCAAATTTGTATTTAAAGTTAAGCATATATATGCCAAATGAGTCATCGACATATAAACTGGACCCCTCATCTGGATGCGCAAACTCGAACGCAGCAGAAAGAATAGGAGACAGTGCTCCATCCTTTGCGCGCAGTGACAGCGCTAGCCTTTCGTGGGCCCCATTTTATTATTCACATTTCCCAAAATTTATTTTTCCGGCAAATAATTTCCGTAACTCTTCCATGTTAGTTTAGGAAATCATTTGCTTGGAAAAATATATTTGGAATTGTGTGGAGATGCACGTGTATGCTTGAACGTGTGTTTTTGTATAGGATGATTATTATCATCCCCTTCGTTCATATTCCATTTTTATATTTCAAATATTCGAAATTTGGAAATATTTCAAGAAATTTCCGGATTAGAGTTGTTGATTTTATTTGGATCAAAATTTTTAATTAGAACTTGCAAATTTCATCTAATTGTCAAATATTTGATGCATGCTTACCAATAATAAATACGCTTCTTTGGGTAATTTTTTATGTTGTTACCTAATTTTCTAAGTGAAATCACCACTTCCTGTAAGCTTAGATTTTCATGAAGAATAAATAAGACGCGCTGAATTTATTGGAAAGAATTGGCAACACATAAAATGCAGGGTTGAAATATAGTTGGAAAAAAATTTTCGATTAAGAAAAGTGTTTTCGTTCTTTTTCAATGCAGCCCAGTCGGGGTTTTTGAATTTATCAAAATGATGAAAGGATAAATGTCAATTCATACGAAAGCATCTCTATGAATCATCGACATATAAATATTAAATGTCGATGCTGTAAAAAAATGTTTTTCTTGGTCAAGACGTCAAGACAAAAATAATATAATATATGGACCTGTAAAATGAACGCCCGCCGCCCATGTCGCTTCGCGTTCGACAAACAAAACACACAGAAACAAAAATTGCTTATTCGACACACTTTATTCGGATAATTTACATTGAAAACTCAAAACGAGATTGAACCGTCAAAACCGAGGCTCAGGGTCCCGCTAATTACTTATACAGGTCTGAGCCGAAGCCAAGAGCCAATTAGAAAAATGCAAGACGGAGACGACCGAGGATGCTTCCCATGTCCTTTCTTGTCTACTCCGAAGTGGATGCGCAGTGGGCATGAGCGGTCCATTTTATGTCTCGATGGAATAAGTAAACTTAATGATGATCTATAGGGTGGAGGAGAGTAGGGCTAGACATTGCTTGAGGAAGAGCAGTAGAAGAGGAGACAGGTGTGTCACTCGTGCAGTGGAAGAGACGTAGGCTCCGGTCATTCAGGTAATTTATCGTAGACATGAGCTACGGCCTATAGAAGGTTGGGAGCAGATAGTCAATCGCTCCGTCGACCAATCAGAGGCATCGTCATGAGCATATATAATAACAGCCCAACCTGGAACCGCAGTTATTAAATTCCCATACAGGGATTTGCATCCAATTTTTGTATTCAAAAACTGATAGATCTTTCTAAAACATGCTAAACAGCAATTGCGGAAATTCATTTGATTGATTTGGGAAGTAAGATGGAAGTACTACTCAGGAAGGTTTGTTGTTCGTGCAGCTGTGACAAACGATTCACGGGGAGGCAAGCAATTAGACAAACGCTGACGGAAGTGCGCCCTGTGTGTACAATATATGCGCTCATGAGTGATTGTAATCCGTGCAGTTGATAAATCCATTCTTCCTCCACACAAGATCACTCTGAATGAAACTACACAGATGGTACTAACCTGTATAAGCAAAAACATTATCTTCTTTAGAGATATGAATCGGGTGCACGGATTCTCCATATTTTGTACCTAGTGAAAATGTATTTAATGTTTTCAAAGAAGTGTCACTTGTCATTCAACATTCAAATAATCGTTCCCTGTTTGGTGAGGTAGAGATGATGGCTATTGAACTTCAGTCGAATTAGAAGAAGGATAAATGTGACAGAAATTCCAAAAGAACATCAGCCAAGGTTTTGCATATTATAAAAACAAGTTTGAATTTGGAAAACTCTGAATGATTTTGAGTCTAGTTGAAATCAAAACTTTATTCCCTATTGGTAATATTACGTATTGAAGTCTGTAGATAATTTCGATTGCAATCATGAATATATACTTGGAAATTTATGCATAAAATTGTATTTGTGAGATCATTTTCTATGAGTTTTTCTGCGGTAAAAGAACGGGAACCAGTTGATTTACAGAGAATCTTCTTGCAACAAGCAATATCCATTTGTCGGAAAATATATGTTATCTCTCGACACAATAATTTATTTTATTAGTCCAAATTAATATTCACATGTTCCAAACAAAAGAAAACCTGCTCTATATATTGAGAACGTTCTTATTGCACGCAAAGTTCAGAGACATGGGGAGCGCATTCTTTCCGACCGTGAGCTTACTGTTCGAACGGAGTGAGTGCAGTAATTGCCCAGGAGGAAAAATCTCCTTCCTTCCTGTGTAACATTTAGTATTTTATTCCACTCTCAATCGTCCTCACCTTTTGGCTATTCAAATTTTGGTGGAAAATTATCAGAAAAAAAGGATAAAATCCCTATCAAATCCAAACCAAATCATCATCAATGATGATCAACAATCATCATAATCAATCATCATCATCAATCGTCGATCGTACATCAATCAATGATCGAGCGATCATCAAACATCCAACAACCAATCATCAGTCAATCATCAATCCATAATAAAATATTCACGTCATTATCACCATCATCTTTCATCAATCAATAACTCGCCCATTATCAGTAAGTCTTACCCCGTCGATGAATCATTAATCAATCATCAATCATGATCAACAATCATCATAATCAATCAGCATCATCAATCATTGATCGTGCATCAATCAATGATCAAGCGATCATTAAATATCCAACAACTAATCATCAATCAATCATCAATCCATAATAAATTATTCATGTCATTATCACCATCATCTTTTATCAATCAATTACCCGCTCATGATCAGTAAATCTTATTTCGTCGATGAATCATCAATCAATCATCAATCAATCATCCATTGATCATTAATTATTCATGAATTATTCGGCAATCTATCATCAATCAATCGATCATCAATCCTATAATCAATCATCCATAAGTCATCAATCAATATCCCATCAATCATCAATGAATCTTCAAGCAATCGACAATCAATCGTCAATGAATCATTATTCCATCAATCATTATTCAATCTTCAAGCAATCGTCAATCAATCGTCAATCAATCAATCATCAATCAATAATCAATCATCAATCAATCATCAATCAATCATCAATCATATAATCAATCATCAATAAATCATAAATCTTTCAACAATCAATCGTTAATAAATTGTCGATGAATTACCGATGAATCATCAATCAATCATCAATCAATCATAAGTCAATCATCAATCAACCATCAATTAATCATCAACGAATCATCAATCAATCATCAATCAATCGACAATCAATCATCACATATCAATTTCACGTTTGCTCCACAAATGTTGTTTTCGGTAAATATATGTTAGTTGCGCTCCTATTCTTTGGTGCGGAAGTTGGCCATTATGATCGACTGTCGAATAAAAACAGGAAAAAGGATAAGGGAGTTCACATTCATAACTATCTGATGCGGAAAGAGACAGAAATTCAGAGAAGGCTGAATGAGAGGAGGAGGAGAGAAAGAGAAAAAAAGAGGACAGTGGAGCGAAGGTAAGATACGAAAGAACAAGAGCAGAGAAGAGAATGTAAGTGTTAAATTAGGAAAATTAGGGATTGGAAGAAGTGCAAGGAGACTTGTTTGCTAGGAAGAAGGGGACTTGGAGGAAAGCAGGATGGAAGAGTGGTAAAGGTCCTCTACAGGAATGTAGCAGGGATGAGAGATGAGGACTTTCGCAGGTTTATACAGGTATAAATTATTGTATGGCAAGCAAAAACGTGAGTGCGGGTATTAAATGAGAGAAAACAGAACCAAGGGTAAAATCGCCGAAAGGCGATTGAATTGAAGAAGGAAGTAAGGGCTATCAGGAGAAACATAACAGGGATTAAGAAGGGATTGCAAGAGAAAGTTGATGCTAAGGGGAGGAGCAGGGATTGTGAATGGTGGCACTGGTGAAAGGAGGGGAACATGCCAGTTCGTCACCTTATATTATCGTGATGCGACAAGAAGTATCAAAGAGGGGACAGGAGAATCTAGAGGAGAAAGAGTGGAGGAGGAGAACAATATGCTAGCTAAAAATTTTGTGGATGAGAGGAGAAAACGGAGGAAGAAAGAGGAGAGGTAAGTTTTCGATGAGGAGGCTTCGAGAGATCTGAAAAATAAAGGGGAAGGGTGTTTGCAATTAAATATTTAGAAAAAAGAAGGAATTCAGAGCATAGAATATAGTAAGAGCTCTCTTGCCTATTTTGTATAGGAACGTTGCTATAAATGATGAGAAGAATGAGGACTTTTGGGATTGCATGAGAGCGCTCGAGGTTGTTGGTTTTGCGAAAACATAGTTCAAGAAATAGGGGTCAAAGGAAAATGGAGTTAAACGCACTGGTAACTTTATATGGATACTGAAGAAGGTAAAAAGGGAAAGGAACACAGAAAGTTAGGAGTAGTTAATGAAAACAGAGTGGTGGATCTAGCCGAGGGACAGAAGACACATGTGAAGGAGATAAATTGAATACAGGAAAGGGAAATCAAAACAAGTAAAAGAATGTTGAAAACAATCACAGCCTGCAATATTTAAAATTGTTAGAAAATAAGGAGAGACATAGGAGTAAGAATTCTCGAGAAATGGAATCATCTGCTTCTATTGGAAGGTATCCAGAAAATTAGGACGAGCACAAAGGGGAAAAAATATAAAGAAAAAATGAGGATAATCATCAACTAAGAAGATTAGTTCCGGAAAAAGACAGATGAAGAACTTATAGGATGGAAAGAAAAAAGAGGATGAGATTAAATATATAGGGACATGTGGAACGGAAGATAGGATGGGGAAATATAAATTTCACAGGTTGTGGGGGTTGAAGGGACTAAGGCAAGATTGTAGATTGTTCAAGGAGCAGAGAAGTATCAACAATGAGAGTAGGAGAAAATATATAAAGCAGGATGAGCAGGAATAGGAATGAAGGGAATGAAAAGAGGTATGCATAACAGCATTGGAGGTACGAAACCAGGTTGGCTTGGAGGTAAGAAGAAGAAAACAATAGCATTGTGGTCAGGAGATGGGGAAAGGTCAGGGGAGAGAAGTGAGAAGTAAAAGAGAATATAGAGTATTACTCTGAGAGAACGTTTTGTGACAAGAGTGGGCTCAGGCGAGTAATTACTTTTTGTTGAACAGTAGAGGAGATATTAGTAGCAGAGATGGACACGTGAGGAGAGACGCAGAAGAAAGAAGTTTAGATTTTGGGCGTCAAGAGTATTAATGAATCAGGATTTAACAAGATAAGGGAGGGAGAGTAGGGAAAAGCTGGAGAAGATAAGAGGGAAAGAAGGACATGGAGAAATCAAAGTACAGGTGGGCTCTGAGACGACTAGGACTGAGGAAATAAGTAATTTATTTTGGAATGACCAGAACAAAGGACCTAGCCGAGTAAATGAGAGTTCGTTCAACGGGGAGAAACGGATCAAATTTAGAGGCGAGACATTTT
Source organism: Neuroterus valhalla (assembly GCA_011762715.2). Classification (NCBI taxonomy): domain Eukaryota; kingdom Metazoa; phylum Arthropoda; class Insecta; order Hymenoptera; family Cynipidae; genus Neuroterus; species Neuroterus valhalla. The sequence continues at coordinate 2,516 of WSXT02042385.1, read as the reverse complement.
TGAAGGTTTGTTTCAGGACGTGGCTGGAAATAAAAAGGAGGATAAAGGTGTAAAGGTAAGAAAACGAATGAAGACCTGAGAGGGTGATAACTGGAGGAGAAAGGGACTGATACGGTGGAGAAAGAACACTGGTTGAAGGGATAGATGGAATACACAAAAGAAACTAGAATTAGAAGAGAAAGATATTAACAAATCATAGTATATAATGTGACAGGTGTGCAGCAAATTAGAAGAGCATCAAAAAAAGAGTTATAGTGGAAGAAAAGAAATCCCTTATTCAAAGAGGTGACTGAAGTACTTAAACAAGGGCAAGAGTGGGAAACTTGGAGTGTGATGGAAAAATGTTTAGGTGGTATAGGAAGTTTCAATCACAATTGGTATTTCAGCTTATTCAAGACGAATAATTGAACTTAAAATGAATAAAGAACAGACAGTAGAAGATAGAAAAAGGAGAGAGATCAAAGATAAAAAAAAGAACTGGATCAAGTGCAGGGTAAAATTAAAAAAAAGGCTTTTCTCGAGACAGTGTAAGAAGAGGAGAGCAAGCAGGACAACTGGGATACAAAATAAGTGAATAGAAGGTTAGGAGAGGAATAACGAAAAGTCGAAGGCGATATCAAATTCGCCTAAGAAAATGGAGGAAGGTAGTTCAATAGAGAAGAGGAGGAGTCACATAAGGGCAGGAAGAACATGAAGATAAACATCATCAGAAATAGGAGGAAGAGAAGCAGAAAAAAGTTTGCATAACAAAATGAAAGGAATGAGAATTAGATGAGTGGGGTGAAAAAAGGAGATAAAGAATGAAATTTTTTTTCAAAAAGAGGGGAGTGAAGAGGATAAACGTCAGTGATGTAAAGGAAAGTATGTGGAACAAAACTTTGGAAAAACTGTGAGGGTTATGCTGCAACGGATAATTCCAGCGAGCCGAGAAGGAGGTAAGATGGTAGAAGCGGATATGGCCACGAGTATAAGGACGCATTAAATAATAGCAAAGAAGTGAAGAGTGAGTAATTGCGTAGAATTCATTGACTACGATTCAACTAGATTATAGAGGGAGATTTACACGAAGCAGGTATGGATGGAGAGGAAAGGGATATTGGGAAGGAGAAAGCGGTGAGGTATGAGAAGATGGAATCGAGGGAAGTTGATGAGTTTGAAATGACTAGGAAGGAGTTATGGCCAAGGAGGATAGATTACGTTTAAGAGAGAGAAAGGTTTTATTTCAGGAAAGATAATTATATATAGGATGACCTATGCAAGTCTTTTTCATGAACTTAGCCGGAATGAGAAAGGAAGATAAAGGCGAGAAGAGAATGTAACAAAGAAGAGCAGGTAAGTCAAGGAGGTGATGATTGAAAGGACAAAAAACCGACTTGGAAATGAGGGGACACTGTTAGAGAAGGTGAACGGAAAACAGAAAAATGGTAATTAGAATAGAAAAAAACCTGACCGCTGCGCGGGCACATTCTCAAAGCGCGCCTCGCGCGCGGCTCACTTCGCTCGCAAGTTTGAGCGCGCCTGGGACGCGTCATTCGAATCTCGCGCTTCGCGCTCGGCTTCCTGCATGCTTGATTCAGTTCACAATGCATGTAATGCATACACAGAGTTGCAAATTTTGCAAAACTGTTGAAAACCTCTACTTCTATGAAGATTATTGTTTTTTTTTTTATTTTTTCTACAATTTTTTTTTATATTTAGTTTACTTAAGGTTCTACTGGCCTTCAGGAGCACATTCTCAATACAATACTCGCCACTAATATTTACATCTCACATAGTTTGGCTAGCAAATTGAATTTTACATTGTATAAAAAGCGATATCACGATTAAATAAAAAGATATACACCTTATTGCAGAAATTTCATGTAAAACTTGTAGAACGGTAAACAATTTTTCTATTATTTTTTTCTTCTTGTCTCTTATTGTTTGGCTTGGAGATGGAGTTTTTCTTTGTAAGTGCGTTATCGCGAATAAAACGAAAACTATTCTTCTCGTAGAAAAATAGTCGACAGTAAATTTGTAGATTTTTTGAAGTTAAAAAATTTGTGTAGTTTCAATTTTTTTCATACCTTGCAAAAATCAAAAATGGAATTTTTCAATTTAGGTAAAATTTTTCACGATACTATTCAAAAACCACACACCTCATGAAAAAATGGTATATATAAAATTTATCGGTTTTCTTAAAATGAATCATTTTTGTTCTCAACATTTTTTCGCACCTTGCATAGATTGACCAAAAAATGAATCTTTCTATTCTTCATTCACTTTTTACCTACTATAAGGAACAGTACCTAAAATTTTTGAATCTTAGGACGAAAATCCAAAAAAATTTTCAAAATACTCCCCCTCTTTCATTTTTGATCCAAAATAGCTATTTAACGAACTGTTATTTTTTTGAGAAAATTCAAAAAGTTGTACTTACGACCTTTTAGGTCTCCCAAAAAGAAACATTTTTTCTCTCTGACTTTCTTTTCAATCTTGCGTAATTTGGCTGAAAATTCTCATTTTCTTTTATATTT
>WSXT02042374.1:0-13288 GCA_011762715.2 Neuroterus valhalla | reverse complement strand
TATGGAGGACCCCTCGGACCCTTAATTGAAGCTCACCTTCTTCAGATCAAGATTCAAATTTTAACGTCGTGATCCTTTTGTCAATTCTTTGTTTGACGGATGTTTTCGTTTGACCAAAGGCCAGGAGAACATGATGAAGCAAGAAGAGTTGAAACAGGTTTTCTTGGCTTGGATCGTGACTGGTTGACCGTTGGCCAGCCAGCCAGTCCCTGCCACCACGGTTCGACTTTAGCAGTACAAGAAACATTTCTTATACAATTTCAGCTGGAATGCTGGATTTTCAGTCACCAAAGAGAAGACTGTACATATATAAAAATATAAAACCATAAAACCGTATTTAAAAAATTTAAACTATATAGAACCTATCCTTACCACCAGTTCATCTATTGTGAAACTTTACTCAATTTCACACAATTGAACCAGTTTTAACATTTTATATGATGTTTTTTCACGCACACAATTTTATATCTCATTCTTGATTCAGATGTGCAGCCCTTTTCCTTCCTAGGGACTAAATTTGGTTGGATTCCAGAACAGGCGAGCATAACCATCATGGAATGCTTGAGGCCTTAAAGGTCTGATGGCATTGGCCCTTCGAAGATAGGGGACTTGACCTTGACCTTCAACTCAGCTCACGCATTCCTGCCTATCTGCGATGATTACGAAAGGAATGCTCACTTATCTTTATCTCTAACGTCTAACCTGAGTTGCTCAACTGAGAGTAACACAGAACCTATCATCACATTAGATTTTCACATTTGATATGTATGATAGATGCATTTTTATGGGAGTAAATATTCTAAATTGGATCTTTCTTTCGAGTCAAATAAATCGGATAAATAATATTGCAAAAACTAAAATTTGAAAAGATTCGTTTGTAAATCTCTTAATCTCAAATTTTTCGATCCGGACCTTTACGTAATTTGAAATGTTCACTTTTTGATGCTTTTCAATATAGGTTACCGATTTTACTATATCAAAAACATAATATAATTCTTTATTCCTATTTCCTGTATGAAAAATGTGGGTGAATCAAAAACACTCCCCTGAAAAACCATAAAAAAGAAATTCTCCTTTCTCCTTACACTCTAAATCCCTTGGACCAAAATAAATCCCGTCCATTGAACTGAAATTATTCGTCCAAGCGGGATCTGAAATCTAGATTGCGCTAGTGTCGCGAACTAAAGCAAGGAAGTCGAATTTCTAAGATGCATTTTAATTCATGCATAAGAGTAACTTAACGATCGTTCTGCGGAGCATAAACCTAATGATTAGTATTGAAAATTATTATTTATCAAAAACAAAGAGTTCAAAATTAAACGTTTATAGTGCAGATTGAAAAAGCACGTTCTTTGTTGGAACTGATTTCTCTTGGGAAAACTATTATTTCACCATATCAAGTAAGTTTCATCACGTTTTGAGTTTAAATAACTTAAATAATAATGTATGCAGTGAAAAATCGGATCAGAGTATATAGAGAATATGAGTAATAGACGATCATAACTAAAATATCAAATCTAACCTAACTACAAGGTTATCTTTAAGATATTGAATATTTTCTGTATAAATTGATGTGTAAAGACTCTGAGTTTATTTTTGCGTAAATAAAAGTTTATCTAATATTTTAATTTACCTAAACTTACATTATGTAGCAAAATAAATGTTATTAAATAATGGTATTAAAATAATAAACGCATTAAAAAAATAATAATATTTAGAGGGAAATACACGTATTTCCCATAAGAAAAAAAATACTATTTGGAAATTTTATTTAGAATTCCTAATATTAGGGGGATCGAGTTCGAAATTCACCCTTTCTCTTCACAATTAGTCACAGAATGCGAATAAAATATTACTTTTCAAATATTACTCCCATAATTCTGTTTTATAGGGTCCCGAAAACCCCCATAAGTGAAAAAATGGATTTTTCGAGTTTTTGGCTCTAATTATGATTTTTTTTGCGGTTTTTTGAACGCAGATTGTGTCAAATAAATCAAGTTTTACTTTATACTGATAATAAGTTGTTTATAATTCTTTAAACAATTGATTATTGTTTTTAGCAACTTTCTCTTGGAAAAGGGTTAGGAAGTCAAGGTTTTTTCTGAATTTTTTACCTTATTTTCAATGTTTCAGTTAAAGCGAGGTAATAATCAATCAAAATTAACAAAAATAATTGTTTCAACAATTTGTTATTAATTATAACAATATCCTCTTAGAATAATGATACAAAGTTGCGCTTCTTCTGAAATTTTTAACTTTCTGACCATTTTTTCACTTAAAGTAAGTAATTATTTCATTTAATTTAGCCGAAATAATTGTTTAAACAAATTGTAAATGTTTATAGCTATTTTCTTCTAATTATTCATCTAGCAATAATAATTAATTTTTTCACCAATTTATTATAATCGCTTATAATATTTTCTTTGTTTAATGATAGAAACTTGCGGTTTTTTCTGGAATTTACAACGTTTTTCCCACTTTTCACTTGAAGTGAGGTAATATTTAATTAAATTTAACAAAAATAATTGTTTAAACAAATTTTTATTGTTTATGGCTATCTTCTCTTAGATTAGTCCTAAAAAGTTGCTGTTTTTTCTGAAATGTTGAAGTTTACTTTACCTTGTTAGTTCTGAACAAATAATAAATAAACATTAGAGAGAATCATATTATAAATAGTATTGTATTGTTTTAGATAAATTAGTTTTGTTCTTTTCCCAATGTTCAAAAAAAATTAATTATAACCATTCATTCAGTGAAATTTGAATTTCGAATTCTCTACTAAAATTATGGATTTTCAACGCAAAAATTGAATTTTCAAGAAAGTAGTTCAATCTAATTGAATTTCCTTCGAATTACATTCAGTGCAAAGTTAAACATCTCAGAAAAAACCACAACTTTCTAGCACTTATCTAAGAGAAAATGCCTATAAACAATAATAAACTGTTTAAATAAGCATGTTTGTTAACTCGCATTAATTATTACCTTACTAAGTGGAAAGTGGACAAAAAGCTTGACATTTCAGAAATAACCGCAACTTTTTAGCACTAATCTAGGAGAAGATAGCCATAAACAATAAAAATTTGTTTAAACGATTATTTCTATTAAACTAAATTAAATATTGACTCACTTCAAGTGAAAGATGGGCAAAAAGTTAAAAATTTCAGAAAAAACCGCAACTATGTAGTATTAATCTACAAGAAGACAGCAATAACATTTACAATTTATTTAAACATTTTTTTTCCCAATTCTTAAATTTCCAGCTTCGAAGATTATAAGAGATTCTACAAAGATTGACTGAAGGATGGTATATACCAGATTTGAAAAGTGATCCAACCCACAGTTATTATTTAAAATATTTATATTCATCGAACAAATTAAAATTTTATCAAACTAATAATAATAATTCCATTTTAAGTTCAGGACATTTTTATTTAACGGACAAAAAACCTCATACAAATGAGACTGTTTAATTGGAAAATGTTTGATTTGGCATGCTGATGAGATTTGAATTTTAAATACTCCAATTACGGATAAACTGTATATTGTAATCGAGATTTCAATTAGCCAGGAATAACCAAGAAATATTTTTGAAAATTAAAAAAATATACATATACCAGGCAATGTTTTCCTACATTTTGGGTGTTCATCCTGAAATATTTATCATAGGATGATTCGAATATTACAAAGCTTAAAACTTGTTCCTATTTGGAAAAAAAAACAGAAATAGAAGATACTAAAAATGTTTGTGAAAATTGAAGAGGCCATATCATACTTACCCGATTCCTACCTTACCAACATTTTTTGAACATGATACGTCCACAGTAAATGAGATATCGAGTTGAATATGTTTGTATGATTTGAATAACACTAAACTTTTCATAAAAATAACTTTCTTTGTAATTCTAAAAATTCCCCCTCTACTCAATTTCCAAAATTCTCAACTTGAAATATCTTACTTCGTGTCCACCTGAATTCTTTTTTGAAAAAAGTGTCGTTTCGGCAGGACTCGGGTAATTAAACCTTAAATGCGAGAATATAAAAATAAAAAAAAAAGGGAAGATATTAAAACCACATACAGCTCATTTATAAAACAGTTTTGTATTTGTTTATGAAAAGTGGCTCAAGAATGAAAACGAATTTTTATTTATTCAAAAAATTTCAACAAACTATGTCAGGATTGTTAAAGCAATTTTTTTTTCATTAACATATCGTGGTTCTGCAGTTATCCGCTCTTGTACTTTTAAGGTTTCAGTTTCAGTTTCAGTTTCACTTTCGGATATGTAAATTATTTGGAGACACTGATCAGGTCAGCATCTTCGAGGTGGAGGTTCTTTGGCCTCAGTGAAGATCTCTGATCGACAAAAATCGATAGTCAGCTTATTTTTATACTAGGAAAGTATGAGTGACTGTTGGACATGGCTGGGTTCGAAAAACCGGATGTTCTGCTGCCTGCGGATGTGCGGCGCCAGAGGTGCATCGAATGCCGTCCAGTAATAGGAAAGTAACAAGGCTCGCAGGTTCTTGACGAAGATCGAATTAGGAATATTTTTAATCCCATCTGCCCTTTTGGAAAACATCAAGTCAAAAACGACGTAATAAACTACATCGGAAATGGCGAAAAAAGAACTTGAAAAATTGAGTTATATTCTGGACGATTAATTTTTTTTCGATTTTGATTTTCAAAATAAGGTATAATAATAGATAAAATTTTTTTATTTCAATATTTATTTAATTACATTATCAAAAAGATGGATAGAACTATTACCAATTTTCGACGTCCTTCAATTGTCATTTTCAAGACACTTTTATTATAAAAACTATGAAATTATTGATTAAAGCTTCATCAACTTTCAGCTTGAAACACTCAAACTGAAATTATTTCAAATTGTAATAATTTATTATTGAATAACTTTGAATTACTATCATATTTAAATTTAAAAAAATTGTGCTGTTCGGAAATAATTATATGTTAACCGAAAATGATATTCTTGTAATAATTCCATACAATTGCCAATAAGCAATAACTTTCGAATTGAAATTGTTAAAAATTGTAGAACATGAAATTCGAAGCGCCCTTTTCAATGAGAATAAAGGTATGAAACTGAGGGCATGTGGCACAATCAAATTCCTAAATTACCGACCTTTTTTTCGTTGCAAAAAATTTATTTTTGAACCATAGAAACTTTTTTTGGAAATGAAATATTGAATTGAAATTTTGAAAAACATGAAAAGACAATAATCTACGCTTATGCACTTCATTTGAGTCGGAATTTTGCAAAAAATTTTCTAAACAAATTTTTTGCAAAATTCTGATCTAAATAAAGTACATAAACGTGTATTATTGTCTTGTCATTATTTCCTCAAATCTTTATCCCGATATCCCATTTATCCGAAAATATAAATTTTCAAAAGAAAAGAGAATCTCTAACCACGTGGTTCAATTTCATTCCGAAATTTTCGAATCTATTAACGAAAAAGACCAGTTTTTAACAAAACAGTCGGACTTTCAAACAGAATGGCGGACTTTTATGAAGGAAGGATGACTTTTTCAACAAAATTGTGACATTTGAAAGAAAAATTTGAATTTGAACCAAGCAGTTGAATTTTATACCCAAAAGATGATAAAAATACGTTTCTTCCATCAAAGATGAAGTTTTAAACCTAAAAGACACAATTCGAGAGAAGATAAGAACTTTTGACCAAAACAGATTTTTCTAACAAGAAAGAAGAAAAATGTTAATCACGCTGTAGAGTTTCAAACCAAAAGACAAATTGTCTATATGAAGCAGTGGAATGCTCAACCTAAAAATATCATTTTCAACAAAAAGATAAATTTATAACCCAATAGTTCAATTTTTCATAAAAAAGGCGAATTTTCAATTAAAAAAAGGATGGAAATTCAATGGAATCGTTGAATTTTCAAGTGGATTATTCAAATTCTCAACCTAATTTTGAGATTTCAAACCAAAAGTGATGGATTTTCAAACAAAAAAGATGGGATTCAATAAAAAATTCGAATATTCAAGATAAAACAATGAATAAACAGCAACCCTTTAGAAAAAAAAGAGTTTTCAAATTTTTTCTGGAAATGGAATAAAATTTCTAATGTTTCTTTATTTGATAATATTGATAATCAGATATTTATTAAATTTTTATATGAAATTATGTATGCAAACACAATAATAAGATTACAGACGAAAAGAAATAAATTCCCACCAAAACAGTTGAATTGTCAACTTAAGAAGAAGAATACAAAAATTTCTTCCAAAAGAGATGAAGCTCTTAAGCAGGGCTGTCCAACGCAAGGCTGGCGCGCTTCTCCTTCCTATCCTTTCTCCGACTGCTTCTTCGGAAATTCTCTTCTCGTTTCCCCTTTCCACATCGCGCTCACCGCATGAACGCATTCAAGGTGGTAAGAGAGCACATTGACGAGTGACAGTTATTTACACCGTTGCTCACGCGTTGGACACCTCTGCTCTTAAGCAAAACAACAAATTTAAGAGAACATTGAATTTTCAGCCAAGAGAGATTTCTCAGCCATGAAGAAAAATCCATTTCAACCAAACTGTGCAAGTTTCAATACCTAAGGATAAGTTTTCTACAAAGCAGAGGAATTGCAAAACCGAAAATATCAATTTTCAATGGAGAAGAATGGAAATTTAATAAAATTGTTGAATTTTTGAATGAAGTAATCAAATTCTCAACCCAATAAGAAGATTTTCAATCGAAAGAGAAGAATTTCCATACCAAAAAGTCGAAATTCAAGGAAAAATATGAAACTTTGGAAGAATAAAAAAATGAAGGGCGACCCGTTTAAAAAAAAATCGAGTTTCCAATTTTTTTCGTACATGGTTCAAAATTCAAAATGTTCATTTTTTGAATTCTTACATGAAATTAGGCAAACATAACATATTCCACACTTGTTTTTCATATAAAATTTGATTTTCTACTGAATTTCCAATTGTTGAAAATAAAGGAAAATTGAAAATCAAATTTTTCAATTTTCAAATTATAAACAACTTGAAAATTGACCTGTTTGAAAATCTATAGTTAAAAATTAAGCAGTTGAATTTTGTATTGAAAACAAGTGAATGTTCTTTTATCGTCTGCGAATCTGATAAGACAGATAATATATTTATACGAAGATAAAGATTAGTTTTATAAATATCTTACTATTTAAAAGGAAACTCTAAGAATACTTGAACAAAGAAGGTCACCAAAAAAAATTCTTGATACCTGAAAATTGATAAAATTCATTTCTAGAAATTCGAAACGAACCTCATCGTTTGCGCTTAGTAAGAAAAGTGGTGTTTCATAGGATCATAGGAAGAACCTTTTGTTACTCGAAACGATAGATTAAAGTAATAAAAAATGGTATAAAACAATGTATCATCTCACTTTATTACATTTTTTATGTGAGACTTGAGAACTAAGTATAAATTCGCAATGAAAAACAGATGGCGGTAATGTAAGAATTTGACTGTGTCACATGTCCTTAAGTAATTTCAAAATTTGAAGTTCAAATAATTCAAAAAAATCCTAATTAAAAACTTAGATGTACTGATGTACAACCTGTGAATGAGAAATAGTGCTACACTTTAAAGATTTTAAATCTGAAAGAATAGAGAAATTTTGATTCTCAAGATTAACAATCGCAACTTAACATTAAAAAGTGGAAAATCATTAATTTTACAACTCTGAATTGGACCATCTTCAAATTAGGAGCGTTCAACATTTTCGACTTACAGTTTTCAAATTCAAAAATTAAAGATAAAAAAAATTTTTTGAGACCCATTTCAAAATCCAAATTAATCTGTAGGTAAATATGAAAATATTTTCTTGAAAATGAAACCATGCTGAAATTTAGCATTAAAAATATAATGCCCGGAATAAATGGAAAATCACATGATTTTTTTTTTATGTTTCAACATTTCAGTGGAATTTCTTCCCATTCAATTTGAATACATATATCACTCTTCAGAATTTTATTTGATTTATCCTGAGTTCTTAACATTTACTTGGGAATATAAACAGTTTCGAATACCGTTTTCGAACGCGGGAATTGTTAAAAATATCATAAAGTGTTTGAAAGAGAACAATTTTGATAGTAAAAAATGTTGAGACCAGATAAATATAAGTTGCATAATTGAATATTTTGAAAATTAAATAATAATATTCCAAATTTAATGTCAAATGTATTCATCAAAAATTGTTATTTTTTATATCGATAGTGAATAGTAAATAGTTAAAAAATTGTGATTTTCATATCAATTTTCCATACATTATCATCGGTTTTATAAAAATTGAATGATTCAAAATTCGAGGGTTTAAATTCAATTAAAAACCATTTCTAATTGAATACTACAAAAAATCGATTTTGATGATTCAAGACTAATGCTTTTAAAAATATATTGTTTGAAATATTGAAATTGTTCAAATTTGAAACATTTCAAATTGGAAGAAAAAATATTTGAAAGATTGTTTGATAATTTCAAAACGTTTGAATTTCCAAATGCTAAATTTTGTACAGTTAACCTTAAACGAACCTTGAAAATAAAAAAGGATTCCTTCGAGAAGCGTTCTCACTTCTTATTTCTAATTTGAAAAGTGTTGTTCCAAACTCGGTTTTAAACTAAGTTTAAACTAAGAAAAATGTAAGTTCATTTCAAACAAATTGTCTTGGAATTATAAATATGTATTCTTTGATATAGGATCAAACAATCGTTTCATAAATTGAATGAAATTCCTTATTTAACATCATTTATTTGAATTGAATAAATTTAATTTATATATCAAATGAATTTTTCGGTCGAATTGAATAAGGTTTATATGTTTAATCTAATCAGGTGTTTTTATATAGCTGCATCTTTCAATAATCGATTACCAATTATTGCTTAAAATTATGTAATCTTACCACGTGGAATACCTATCTGTTGTGCTATCTTTAAAAAAATGTATTGGAGAAATTAACGAATAATAATTTTAAAGATAAGATAATAAGATAAAATAGAAAAAATAATTTTTAATTACCACCCTATTATTTTGAAAGATATATGAATAATTAATATTACTCTTTTCAATCTCATTGTTTATTTTATCTAATTTCTTCCAATTTCATTGTTCCAATGATTCTAAGTCCAAAAAAGTAAAAAAAAAATGTTCATTTTTTCAAGAATCTGAGAAAAACAATATGCTAGATTTCGGAATTGGGTTTGAGAAAAATCTGTTACACAAATCATAAATCATATCATAAACTTTCTCTTTATCATTATTGGACAGTGATTTGACGAAATGATAAACTCTCGCTACAAATTCTAGTTACGAAAGAAATAGGCAGGTTAATCTTCAAACTATGCTTACAGATCCTATATCAAAATTAGTGCGTCGCCAAACCCTCTTTGCTCGAAATACATGTGTCAATAAGGTAGATAAAAAATGTACGTGATTGCCACAACCTCCCGCAATGAGAAAGTATTTTAAAAAACGCCTACATATTGTTTACAATTTCATCTTGAACTACGAAAAAGTTAGACAATGTTTGTAGAAATAAAGTCTAAGAATACGGATTACAAAACTCTTATATACAATTTTATTTCACTATACGCGAAATTGCACACATATATTTTGGTTTTTTCCATAAGTACAAGTTTCATGTGTGACTATAAACTTTTCGAAAATTTAAAATGAAAAACGATTGCGAATAGATGCATTTATGTAACGTTGTCCAAACAAGAACAAAAATTTTTTAAACTTAGGTTTTCAATTCCGCTTTGTTTGAATTATTCCCGCTCTTTGATCAAGATTAGCTGCTATGATTTTATCTGTACACTTTTCAAATGCGCAACTTTGAAAACAAGTTTCTGAACAATTTTCAATGATCTCATCTCAATGTTGACAATAACAATGAAAACGAAGGGTAAAATGTGATTCACATTAGAAAATCTTATTTAAACAGCAAAAAAAAACTCGAGCTATACATATCCGGTTAAAAATTTATCATTGTTTCCAAATTCAATTGTTCGGTAGGAAATAAATTCTTCTTCAACGACCCCAAAATTTCAAAGAATAAAATTTTGGACATTGTAAAATTCCCGGAAAAGGAAATATTCGGAGCATGAAATTCAAGACCACATAAAAACAGGGTATATTCTAAGCAAAATTTACAACTGCCCGAATCTATACTACTCGAAAACTAATTAGGCTAAATCATTTCAAATTTTGCTTTTTACAATTAACTTTTTTGGCTTTTGGAACTAACCATTTTAATTCGCAACTAACCAACTTAGGTACAACTAACCGTTAGAATATACCCTGCATAAAAATACTGAAGTGGACCATTTCTGGAGAATGACCCGGCAATTAAATTATATAAAATTCAAAAATTTTGAAATAACAAAATTGCCGAAAATATACCGCCGAATTAAAAAATATCCAAGACTGAGAATTCCCGAATACGAAAATTCCCGAATTTCAACAGTTAAAAAAATTGTTTTTTGAAAAATAAGATGAATTAATGAATTTATTAATAATTGAATAGTTTACTTATTGGAAAAAAATATATTACAAATTGTTTAAAAAAATTGTCATCCATTAAAATATTAAATTATTCTTTTAAGAATAAATATACATACATTACTAATTGAAATACCATTTTTTAAATTTTGGAAATTCGGGTGTTTAATAATTAGAGAATCCTCATCCTTTGTCAGGAATTTTACAGTTTCCAATTCGGTAATATTAGAAAATTTTCGAGTATTTTATTATTCAGAAATTCTCCCAACTGGCATTTTTATGAAGTCATGAATGTTATATTTTGTTGAAAAATCGTATTTTCGTTTTGCAAAAAAATTGTTTTCACTTTCTCAGAGATTCAATACTTAGGCGAGAATTTATCTATTTGTTTAAAAATTAACATTTATGTTTTTTTGAAAATTTTATTTATAATAAATTTCGCATTCTGAAACTTGCAAAACAAAAGTTTACAAATTGATGAAACTTCTAACGGCTCATTGCTGAAATGAGGCAATTTATATTTGAGGTTAGGGCGTGGTTACATCTCCCTAGAGAGACAAGAAGCTGTCAGGATTTTCACTGACTATTAAAATCAAGTTTTTTTTTCAATTTCTAACTTTCGAAGAAATAATGTTTCCTTCTGGCCATTAAAAACTCATGAGCCCAGTCACTTCCTGTTTATTAATCATTGTTCCAAGGAGATTGATTGATTTCTCTCTGATATAACCCTACTTTGTTATATTACGAGTGTTATTGAATTGAAATTCTAATTTTTACCTAGGAAAACATAAACTCGTGGGCATTTGGGTTATACCTACATTTTATTTTTCATGAATATATTTTCAAAGCATTAATATTAAAAATTATCATTTTACATCTATAATACATTATTTATGCAAAAACGTTTCGTCCTGGTCTGATTCATTGGACTCATCAGTAAGGCAACATGAACCAACCCTGCCTTGGACGATAAAAATTAATATTTTCATTTTTTAAATTTTTCCAAAATATTTCAAAAAATAAATGATTTTACAAAATATGGAGTTGATATCGAATAATTGTAAGCAGTAAATAAAATTATCAAGTAAGACATTTCGATCACGGATGGGGATCCGAAATTTTACTTAATTTACATACAATAATTTAAATATGATAAAAATCCAAAAATATGTAATATGATGTAAGCATAATATCAAACATTTCGATCACGGATGGGGATCCGAAATTTGATTTAATTGAGACATTTCGATCACGGATGGGGATCAAATTTCAAGTAAATTGACATAAATTCATTTTAATTTTGATAAATTAAAAAAAAAAATTAATTAAACATGATTTATCATGAATTGGGACAAAAATAGAGACAAAACAATTTGAAGACTTATCCTTTCCTTATACTTCTCCTACTGTTCCTTCACTACGCACTTGATGTTTAGGAGCACCTCGCGAACACGAATACTATTTTAATGTTTCGTAAGTGAGGAAAATCGAATGAGACATGTTATATTTTCTATGAAAGGATTAAATATTTTAGAATAGAACCGTTCTATTCTAAATCACCGTAAAGACTGTTGAAATATAAGGACCTCTAAGGTTCGAAAGATTCGAGTGAAAGAGAGACTTCAGAATTTTTTTCCCCCTTTTCCCAAGAAGACGAGACGCGTCGTAATGCTAGAAACTGCGTAAACACGTGTCCTGGACATTACTCCTTTGCGTTTTTTCGCCCTTTTATGAAACAGCTCAACAAATACTGAAGAATAAGTTCTTTTTCGGGTTTTCCTCCCTTATACTATGCAAGCAAGTTCAATTTTTGTAATTTTTTCCCTTTTATAAAATTTAATTTCGTAGATCTACGCGGGTGCAGCAATTTACTGATGAGTCCAATGAATCAGCCCAGGACGAAACGTTTTAACATCAATAATGTATTATAGATGTATAATGATAATTTTTAATATTAATGCTCTGAAAATATATTCATGAAAAACAAAATGTATAGACCCAAATGCCAATATAAAAATTTCTCTTTACCAATTTTTGATTTGCACTACTTTGTAATTTTTCTAATATGATAATGAATATTAATTATTTGGAAAAACTTGATGTTTGTTATTATCTCAATGCAGAGACCTGTTGAAAACTGTGAATATATTCAAGAACTCAGCTATCGACGCCCTGAATTTGACCGTATGTATTTTGGTCTTGAAATTGCTCCTGCAAATGTTCAACTGTCCTGGTTTTTCGGTCAACTCATCTTTTAACCCTAGTTACATGAAATATTATCGATCATTCATTTCACCCTCTAGCTGATCTTCATTTTTGCATTCCGGGATTACTCCCAGAATTTTGTTCTGTGAAATTCTCATTGATACAGATTCATGGAATAATATTTGCGAAGATTCTTAACCCATCTTACATCATCACTTACTTACCTATAGATAAAAGATATGCGTGTAACTCAGAAATCTCTGGAATTATGAAATGAAACGCAATGTTCAAGATAAGAATCAGGGAATACCACTATCCCAAGTGGAAAAGTCGGACTTATGCCGGTCCTACCAATGGCATAGTACCGGACCGGTTGTAAAAGGGGATCAATCCCAGTACTGCATGCTGTACTACGCCAAGCGTCGACACAATGCAGGTATAACACTGGCGCAGTACTGAACCAGTACTGAATCTGAATTCTGTCTAGTAACCGTCTTAGGAGTTCCGCCGTGGGTTGGCGTAGTACTGGCTCAGTACCAAAGCAGTACCAAGATCGAGTGCTGGCTAGAAT
>WSXT02042363.1:0-13289 GCA_011762715.2 Neuroterus valhalla | reverse complement strand
TTAGTATATAATTCAAATCATCAGGGATATTTAATATAAAACTAACATAAATAATCTAAGATCATCTTATATGATTCTTATTTCTTATATGGAAGCTGTCATTGGACTTATGTTCCTATCTCTCATTTATGAGATCACCATAGGAATAGTCTTCCAAATTTCGATAACATTAGAAATGATCTAATTCTTGAAAAAATCACTTTCTCAAAAAAGAAAAATCGCGCACGTAGACGTTTGGAAGAAGATTCCGATGGTTATCTTAGTTTTCGTGTCGGACTGTTCTCTTATCAGTTATCGATCAGACGAATTTCCAATATATAGCATATAGCAAACTTCAAGGTCGTCATGAATTGAGTATCGATGCGTGCGAATAAGTTTTTGCTCCCGGTGTGACAGAGGGCGCGAGTGTACTTCTATCAATGCCGAAAATTAGACTTTCTGCCTTACGATCGATGCCGGAGGAACTTACTTTCGACCTAGGTGTGAAAAAACCTTTTTTGTTCAATCTGAGCTTTTTCTAAGATCTGTCTCAAGCTAAATATCTGATCCGCTCATAATCTCCCTGGCATATATCCACATTGAACTTCCCAGATCTTTTCCTTTGTTATTCCCATGACTTCGTTAATAAGTATTCCGATCACTCGGAACTTCACTATTCACAGCACACATATTCATGAATTCACATAGCCACATATACAAGTTTCCGCCACCGAACTTCTAGAATTAATAAAAATGACCCCTCTTATGAAAAGTATTCAAAACTTTCACCGCTTGATGCAACGAATATGATAGACGATGTCTACAGAAATAATTTAATTTTTACGTGACAAACGGAACTCTTTCATGTATGTTAATAAAAAACCTTGACAGCAATTGCGTAAGAAGGTAATAAAAAAGTAGAGCGGTCGCGGGACCGCCAAAAGAAGCTTATCTCTTTCGCGTTGAAAGAAAATCATATATTCGATTGTTATTTCATTCATCGATTGGAAGAAAACAGCTATCCTATCATTTTATGCATATATTCAGGCCAGTAAAAGAAATATTGTAGCAGAAAGTATGAAGTTGCAATTGGAGATTCAAATTTCAAAGAAGTTAAATTATCAAATTTGTCAGTTTTAAGTGTTATATGAAGACATGAACTTTCAGACGAATTACTATCAGAACTATTAATTATGAATGCCTTTTCTCGCGTGCAGCGTTGAAGTCCGTGTAATACACACACGCGGCGCGTCGAGTACTCGTCATGTCCCGAGCAAGAGTGAGGCAGTGTGCTCAGATCGGAAACTGAAGCCAGTGATAGCAACACCGCAATATGTGTGAGCAACACGGCTCGACGTATGCGCAGAGTCTGCTGTACCGGGCTCCACAACGGCAGGGAGGGAGAAAGAGAGAAAGATGGGGAGGGGGGATAGCTGCGTTGGTGTCATGCTATAGACATTTTGTGTCACATTCTTTGTGACGGGGTGCTCCCGTTTTCTCTCAGTTAGGTCGCCTCGCTCAGAGTATATGTATATTGTAAGGATGAGCATGTTGACTTTATATATTCTCATCCGCAGGGAAAAGAGTTGACGCGTTAGGTAATCGTAGTAGAATGAACAAACACAGAACAAAAAACATTGGTTCCATGACTATTGACAAATATCGACAAATTACAAGCAACAAAAAATAATGATATCACATCGTCGGGCAGACCATATCAATTTTTTAGTGGGACTTTTTTGGCATGCTTACTCAATGATAATGAGAGGAAGTGAGAGAGACTGCATACCATCCAAAAATTTACAAAAAAGCCCGTGAACCCGCTTGCTGCATGATAATGGAGATAATATAAAAAATATGCGACACCAATTTCATTGTACATCTAAGAACACTGTTTCAAAAACTGCATTATTTTTTTGGAACGCCCACTATTATCAGAACAATACGGAACTACTTTGAATCTTTTAATTGCATGCCAGGGCAATGGGATGTCACATTTTTTCGTTGAGATTTCAAAAATATTTTACAGGTATATGCTCCATAAAAACAAGCGGATTGTCGGGCTCTTTTGTAAATTTTTGAATGGTATGCAGTCTATCTTACTTATCCTCATTACCATTGAGTAAGCATGCCAAAAAAGTCCCGCTAGAGAATTTATATGGTCTGCCCGACGATGTGATATCATTATTTTTTGTTGCTTGTAATTTGTCGTTTTTTCAATGGTGATGGAACCAATGTTTTTTGTTCTGTGTTACCCGACAAACTTTTTTTAACTTTTAAAAGTTTTTTATGGGGATATCACTGTTTTTTGCAATGTTGCTCAGTGAATATTTATGTTCGTAATTTCGCTCATTATCATTATATTATGGTGCAGACTGGTAGAATAAACAGTTCACGTATTTTTCTATAACAACATTTCATTTTTTCTTACGAGTAGAGAAACTTACTCCCCGTTGATTAACTTTGATAGACTAATCAAAATAAATTCTCTTTCGGAAGTCGTACAGGCTTCAATCAAAATTTTTTTTTTTGGGTCAAATGCATTACATCTGTAAGTCCTAATAACAAAATTTTTCCAATGTTTTTTGTTCTGTGTTACACGAAAAACTTTTTTAACACATATGTTTCATCAGGATTTAGAATAAAGATATATAAATAATACAAATAATTGTTTATTTACTGTATTATTTAGAAGAAAATATACAAATTTCAGAACGAGACATAATAAAGAGTTGAAACAGAGTTTCCTTCAAGGAAAATAATTAAACAATCATTAAAAATTGAAATTTTAGTAATAACTATAAGGAATGAATAGGAAACAGTTTTGCATTAGAAAAAAAGAAAAAAATCGAGCTTGCAATCTTGCGACTACCAGCTAAGCGGCGTACCAGCTGAGCCAACGGCCGTTGGGTGTTTTTATACACCAGGGACATGACCGTACACAGTCCGCACTCACCGTGTCTGGCCGTGTCACTCACACACAGCGCGCGTGTGTTAGTCGCTGGCTTCTGTTTCCGATCTGAGAACACTGCTGGCTCCATCTAAGGGCAAGTCCTTACAACTCACAAATTTCAGCTTGAAAATAAAACTCGTAGACGATTCCACTCGAAATCGTGAAATCCTCGCGTAACCCTTGACAATGCTCGACGCTGATTCGATAGATGTTCAAAACTAGTGCGAAGATTGGGCAACGCAGGAACTCCTGTGCGCAAATCGTAAAATTTCGGGAAATAAACAGCGAGGCGAACTGGATTGTCCTGTATTACCCGATAAGACAGTTCTCTCGAACTGTTTGATATATATCTCATATTACCCTTATTATAAAGATCTATCACCGCCGCCGCCGCCGCCGTGCAGTATACGTAGAGTCTAGGCCAAAAACATTGGACAGTCCAATGTTTTTTGGCCTGGGCTGTACGTACGTGCAGTATGTACAGTCGAATGTTTTCAGCCTGGACTGAACGCACGTGCAGTATGTACAGTTCAATGTTTTTGGCCTGGACTGTACGTACGTGCAGTGTGTACAGTCCAATGTTTTTGGCCTGGATCATATTCATTACTAATATTCGTTACCTTTCTATGTTCTCAAAAAATACAGTCTAATATTGGGGTCTATGTTTTCAGTTAGGTCAGTAGAATCTAATACAGATTAGATACGTATTGGATACGTATTAGATACGTATAAGATACGTATATATACGTGACTGTTGTAACGCATGTTACTAATGACTAATGATCCAGTATTGATATGTTGAGTCATTTAATTGACGTATTTAATGCGGAATCGACCAGTCGACATAGAATCGTAAACTATTCATTTGATCATGTGATGATCTATGGCAAAGTTCTAGTGCATGAGCCCGCGAAGGCTTCTGATTTGACACGACCAATTTTTGACTTACCTCGCGGCGGCGAAACCGTCACCACAGGGCACCTTACCTTGCAGAGGCGAAGCCGCCGCCACAGGGCGCAGCTAGTTTTTCATGAAAAGTATGGGCACTCTTCATCTAAAAAGAGAAAAAAGGAAATTTTTGGAAAACGCTGTAATAAATATTAGTACTAGATTATAGAATATCATATTATGCGGACGCAAGTGTTAAATCTACATTCCAAACGATTAGGAATTCATAAAGACTGCAGTCAGATGCGTTACATAGCGAACGACAAGTGAAAGTTGCATTTCCCGGTTATACTCCAAGAGTCATTTTGCTTCTTCGCTCCAAGAAGAAATAGGCTTGGGAAGCTGCGCGCATGAGCCAAGCTTTTCACATGACTGTGATTGGCCAATGCCGAATAAATATGCTTTTGTCTTATATAAAGCACAGATTTGCTCATACGTGTCCTGAAAATTCAGAAGAATTTTCAGATCAGGTTGAGCTGCATTCATTTTCCCAGTCATCTGCACTTCCAGAAGATGGTCTGATTTGCTCGAATGTTGTTTCGTTTCAAAGCCCATAGAATCTAACCTTTTTAGTACGCTTTCTACAAACATTAAGAAGAAAATATTAAAACAGTCTGTATAATACGAGTGGGCCAGGGATAGTCGTCCCATTTGTTGACTCCATAAACATTGGCTGGTCATAAATCAGCTAAGCGCGCGGTCTAGATTACATGTGTCAAGTTTGAGATCGTGCGCGCCAAGCTAGTCTTGGACCTGTCTACATTTATAATCTAGGAGTTCTGCAAGTTCGCAATATATCGTTTCTAATGTCTTACTATTCTTAAGAATTTATCTAATGACTAGGCATGATCATTTATATCAAAATATTTATAGTTACTTCATTGTTGATCATCCTTTCTTAATAGAGTTTCATCAACTGTATTACTAAATGAGTTGAAAACTTACTAAAAATTTTACAAATTCGAAGTTTGTTTGAAACAATACAAATCTGACCGCTCTTCTTATAACTTGCAAGGGAGTGAATGACTATAGCATTCTAGCACCCTAGCTTTCTAGTTCTGGAACAGCCTCATATTACTGCCTCTGAGCTTCGTCACGCTCGTTTGCGCCTACTTCAACATGAAGTCTTAATTCAACATTGTCAGTGACAATGCCAAAAACTTCGTTGGAGCTGACCGTCAACTTAAAACAATGTTTGCTGAGGCATCTGAAGAGTCTCAATCCATCGCTTCTATTTTAGCTTCAGATGACATCGATTGGAAGTTTAATTCACCTGCAGGATCACATTTTGGCGGACTTCATAAAGCTGCAGTGAAGTCAACCAAATTCCATCTCAAGCGTACTATTGGAGAGACCCTTCTTACCTTTGAAGAAATGACAACATTTTTAACACAAATCGAGGCATGTCTCAACTCTCGGCCTCATGGCAGAGTCAGATGATCCACAGGACTTATCAGCATTGACTCCAGGACATTTTCTGATAGAATGTCCCTTGGATGCTGTTCCTGAGCCATCCTTGATGGATATGGCGCAAAATCGGTTGTCACGCTGGTAACTTCTTCAGTAGATGCGCCAGCACTTCTGGAAACGTTGGTCTTCTGAATGCCTCAAAGAACTTCAACCTCGTTTCAAATGGAGAACCTTACAGCCTTCCATTCAGCTCGGAGATCTCGATCTTATTCGAGACGAAAACCTGTCTCCTACGAAGTGGGCAATGGGACGGGTTATCAAACTGCATCATGGCAGCGATGGTCTAATCCGAGTCCTCACGCTAAAAACTCAGCGAGACTCAATAACCCGACCGAATGTTAAGTTGTGTTTTCTTCCACGTGCGACAAGTGACATGAATGAACACATGTGAAGTGATTTGATTCCGTCTGCGTCGAAAGGCAGGCAGAATATTCAAGATTGCAATGTCGTTTCATTGTTTCTGTCATGTTTCTTAAAATAACGTATTCATATTACGAGTTTCTAAATTCTTATTTAGTCAACTGCGACGTCCAAAATATTGATTTCTTCAGCCGGTCTCTTATGATTATATTCTCATCAACATACACACGTCTTATTCCATTTACTTATGCATTCACACACAGTTTTACACATTCTCGATGTCTTTCCCCAATTTTATGTATTTTACAAGTCAGTTCGCCTGTTGCTGGCAGCGAGATTAGTCAAACACCTGTACTCACTTTTGTTTGTTATTTAATAAAATGACCGCGCTTTTTGGCGTCATTTCTGTTCAAATGTAATAACCAGTCGTGTGTTCCTTTTGTGTCATCTAGTGCAGTATTATCCGTCAGAAAAATGGTACAAAATGAAAAATACAGTCCATTGCTTTAGTTTCATTCGAAACAGATGGCAATTCGTTGAACATGTAGGATATAATGTTGGAAACTGCACTTGTGCATTGCCAGACGTTTTTATGGAGTATAAGCTGCCTCCGGACTGAAACCCCCATGAATTGGTCAATCTGTGAAATCGTTCATGAAATTTGTTTATAACAATGACCCAAATGTTGTAAAATGACAATATATTTCATTAATAGAAACAAATATCGCTCAATAAATATTCAAAATCATCAAAAAAAATAATAATCAAACACCATTGTTTATAACAAGAGAATTAGTCATAATAATTCATTCATTTATATTAAACTTCTCTTTGAAATCATCGCGTAACAATATCTAGACGGAATCGTATTTTCAACATTTCCTTGGCATTTTGCCGCACGGTGCGGCCTAACGCCTAAGCCTTTGACCCACGAAAAATATGAGCGGATCCCATGCTGATTGGAAGCAGTAGTCGGTAGCAACGGCTATTAAGATGTAGGACGTTTTAACTGACAAAAAGTAAAAAGAATAATTTTGACCAATATAAATGTTCAAATAAGGTCAATAAATTATTCGAATTTTAATGAGAATATTGAACATTATCACAAGTTTCTACGGCAATTAGAAGATGGGAAACGGACCCTCTTCATTACTTCTTATAGCAGAAAAAGTTTTTAATATATCTAAAAACAGCTTGCACCAATTTCTTCGTGCAGATTCACATTATCGATGGACGAATTTCTAGATGATTTGATTCGAATTTGCTGAAGATATAGCACGTCAAAGTATGCGCATTGAAAAGGGGGTATAAGTTGTAAGATATCAACATTTGATGAAAATGTTCTGATGGATATTCAATTGGAAACAAAAAGCAATACCTTTTCTCTCGTTGAAATTTTTAATATAATTGAGCGCTGTTGAGATAAACAGTTTTTTAACCTTCTCACATTTCTTTAATCGATGTTTTCTCGGAATTTATTACTTTTATGAAAAAAACATCAACTTACAAAAATATGCTCCTCTTTAAGTAGTACAACTTTCGGTTCTAACTTTTCCTCATAGAATGAATATTTCTTTCATGAGAGAACTTTACCTGATCAGGTGGAGTGCGCACTTTAGCGTCGTCTGGCAGTGTTATGCTCCACTTTTTCGTCTGCCTTTTTGCATAACGTTTACTTCATGCATGAGCAACACTTACGAAGTGGTTCCAAAAATTTACCTCATAAGTTTTTTTCACCAAATTTTCCGCGACTTTGACGCGGTCTGGCGGCACCTTATGCTCCAGAAAAACGTCTGGCAGTGCACAAGTGCAGTTTCCAACAGTATATCCTACATGTAACAACGAATTTCCATCCATGTACCTTATCAGTTTTTTTACCTTAAAATTTTGCACCTTCAAGGGGATTCTGGAGTTAGAAACGTCGTAAAAGTAGGAACCATTTTTTCTGATAGGACTGGCGAGGAAAATGGATATGTTGTTGCCTCCTCTGTGTTCCACGCACGGGAAATCGCGAAGTCGTTTTTCGACTCGATCGCTAACAATAAATCAATTCTCTCTCGAATTAAATGATTGGAAATTTCAATTTATTGGGCGCCCTGGTATTTGTTTGACATAAAATGGGCCGTTATTATGTAAAATAGACCGATATATGTGAGCAGTCGGAAAAACAATATGGCAGCGCCCATGGCAAGTGACAGCTGCGAGAAGTAGAACGATATTGCTCCAAATAATTATCTACATAATTACTGTTGTGGCTGTGAAATTAGGTTACTATGTATATAGGAATAAAAAATAAAATTTAGCAGATATATAGTTTTGGCCACGCATTTTTAGAATTTTCTAATCACAATCAGAAACGTGTTACAAATTCGATTTTTGAACAAAATTGATGTCTCAAAAAAAAAAAATCGAGTTATAAAAAAGGCAGAACGATTTTCTCGAGTAAAACGCAATAATATGCGAGAGAGAGGGACGACATTTTTTCTCTTTCTTTCTGGTTTTTCTTCTTTCTCTTTGTTACTTTTCCCTTCTTCTTCCACCTTTCTTGTCTTCTCTTTTTCTTTTGTTATCTCTCCTTCCTTTTCTTCCTGTTTCTTCTCTTCTTTTTCCTTCGGTTTCTTTTCTTCTTTGTCTTTCTGTTTCTTCTTTCCTCTTTCCTTCGATTTCTTCTCTTCTTTTTCCTTCTGGTTCTTCTCTTCTTTTTTTTCTGTTTCTTCTCTTCTTTTTCCTTCTGTTTCTTCTCCCCTTTTTCTTCTGTTTCTTCTCTTTTTTCCTTCTGTTTCCTTTTGTTTCTTCTCTTTTCTTCTGTTTCTTTCCTTTTCCTTCCTTCTGTTTCTTCTCTTCTTTTTCCTTCTGTTCCTTCTCTTCTGTTTCCTTCCGTTTCTTCTCTTATCTTTTCTTCTGTGTCTGTTCTTCGCTTTTGGTCTGTTTTTGTCCTTTTTCTTCCTTCTGTTTCTTCTCTTCTTGCTTCTCTTCTTGCTTCTTTTTCTGCTCTTTGTCATTCTTCGTCACGTGCACTTCCTCGAGGTGCACGTGACGAAAAGTAAAAAAAAAAAACAATTCTATGGTAAATCGAAATATTATCTTTGCACATATTTCCAGACATAATGTCCCTCAAATGGAAAGTATAATTGGCAAAATTTTCGACATTCGTTATGTTTATCGATAATTGATTCCAAAAAGGTCTGGAAAAAAATTCAAAAATGTTCCAAAAATCTCTTATAATTTTTTTTTGAATTCCGAATTTGCCAATGAAATCTATAAAAATTGTTAATAATCTTTCTTTTTATTACCGTAGGTGTACTATTTATAGTTATCATAATCCAAACAATATTTTTTGCCCATAAAGTGCGTTAGAATTTGCCGCCGAATGCCACTGTAAAAATAGTCGAGAAAGGGGCGCAGGAATCTTTCGCTACGTTACCGCTCATGTAGGTCCCGATATACACACACATTCGTTCGGTAGAGGCGGCACCGATCGTGCTTCGGGGAAACGCGCTTTCGCCGAAGCCTTCGGTATGCAAGGGAAGGGGGGACCTGTACCGCGTGATTTTTCTCCGGAATCCCCTTAAGCGCCCGCTACCGCTTACCTGCTCCTGACTGCCCAACCAGACTTGCGCTTTCATGTTCGTAATCCCAAGTCGAACCTTTTCATGTAAAAATTTTCGGTGTACCTGATCAGAGGGCATCAGGTGCATAGGCTTACGATCTATTAGGGAAAGCTGTGATTCGAGTCGAACTACAAATCATAGAGATGACATTATCTGCCAAGTGGGTCGAGTTATGAGCATTTATTATTCCAGACTTTGAGCCCTAATAGTCCTTCAGGTTTATGAAAAATATTCTGAAATACTTCTTCGTTAGGTTCGCATGTCAACGACAAAGTTTATCACAACACTGAAGAGCACGTGAAAAAGTACAAAATTATTATATGAGTCAAGACCTAGAATCCTTTCCAGTACAATAACTCCGCAATATACCAGAAAGAAGAGTGGCCAGTTGGTCGTGGGGGCTGAGGCATGCGCTTTGGACCCACGCCGGCTGGTTGTGGGTTCGATTCCCGCCTTGCACTCTGGAAGAGCTTCGGCGGCCCACGCGGTGAACAATTGCCTAGCAAGGGAGTGTTCATCTCCTGAAAAACGTGGTGCCGGTACCTCTTGAGAGAAAGGATTCTCTAAGTACTTAGGGCTGGGGTTTTTGGTGGTTCGGAACCCACCATAAGCTGTAGGTCCCTTACCTACTACTGAGGTAGTGGTAGGGTGTGCAATGGAATGGTAGAGAGGTTCGAGGAAAATGTAAACCCTCAGGGGACACATTGAATGAATCAATCAATATAACAGAAAGAACAGAATTCTACTGCTTCTTACTTCGCGATATGCTTCGTGGATCTCGATTTTCTTCGAAATATGGATGGAACTTGAGAGTAGCAGAAATGCGTCCGTCTAGAAAGTTCAACTCTCTCCATTGTATCTAGTCTTACATTAAAATTACCTGTTGATCAGTATTCCATGTTTTCATGATGCCTTCACGAAGAAGGTGTATGGAATCAAGAACAAAATAAAAAATTCTATTAACGTAGGGAACTCCGCGCTCCAAAGGTAAAGGCCTTTGATGATACCCACGTTGTCGACGACTTCAGAAAGATTCGTCTGTTCTTTCCGGAGCAACCTGTGACGGATCGACATTCGGTCTTTGCACATTAACACCAACAACCTCACATCCTTCACAAGTATAACCTCCTCCATGCCCTGAAGTGCATTTTACAAATAATCTTGCAGGTGTGTCGCAATCAAAACATTTAAAACAAATTTCGGAACTTTATATGTATCTGGATTAAAATTTACTCTTCCTAAAATCGTCCACACATCGAAGACGCTCGACTTCTTCAATGACATTCCATCGATATTTATTACAGTATAAATAACATTTCCGACAACTTTACCATTTGCACCAGTCTTTTCGATCATATTATATTTGGCGCTTGTCGTTTTCCGGAAGTTTTTCCACACTCTTGTGGAGTTGGTGGTAATCTCTGAGAAAGAGTTCAGGTTGATTATATGCAACTTATGCTAATCCTTCCTCATCATCTCTTTCTGTTTATTCTTCCTCGCTTCAATTTTCATCGTTCATGATAGCATCCATAATATTGTTAAAGTGGGTTACGGTTACATCAAAGTCTCTTGGCTCTTGTTCGTATTGTTCAAAGGAGTCACCCTCTCCTTGCGTTCCAATGTCAGCACGTTCCACAGTAACAGAAGAATTTTGTACCGAATTCGGTGCCAGATCCATGAACACATCAGACTCCTCATTCTCTTCTGCAAATATTGTCAAATAATTATTTGCATTTACGAACTTCGAGCGACATGTGCAGTTGATTAAAACGAGTCCATTATGATAAACTGGAAATGAAATAGCTAATGCCAGAAATAATCGATTTTTCCCATCGAATCTCAAAAATTAATCGATTTATCCCAAAAATCATCTCATAAAAATAATATTTTGTTGACAATAACTGTACAGCATTTTATTATGAATATGACAAATTGAGCAAATATGGCATATTTCTCATTAACAGTAAATAAGTTTTTGTACCACTCAGTTGTAAGACAGATCGGTGCATAGGACTCGACAATGCTGTGTCACATTATAGAGTAGTATGTAAACATTTTGATTTCCTGCAATTTGACATCGAGGAATATTTCATAACATAATATTTCAGTTACTTTTGAATTCTCAGAAGAAAAAAATAATAATAATAATAGGATCCTTATTAAGTTTCGGAAAATCTAATGTAAATGAAAAAATTCAGCCTTTTTTTTCTCAAAAAGTGAAAAAAAATCACTACTATTTTTTCTTGGGCTCAGCGATTATCAAAACATAGTAAGTAGACTTTCCTTTGAATCACAAATCGCTGAGACAAAAATTATTTCATTGAATGTTTTGTTTCGATGACAATCGCTGTTCAACGCAATGTAAAAATTCATTTAAAAAATTTCCTGCGTTCGCACACTCATGTTGAAGTTACAAATATTTGGAAAATTTCAGAAATTTTTGATATTTTGAAGTATTGCGAGCTCAAAAATGGTTGTTCCTGACCCGGCTAAGCGGGAAAAATTCATATTGCTTCCATTTATACACCTGCTGAGTATAAATTTATTAGAAAAATG
Organism: Neuroterus valhalla; assembly: GCA_011762715.2. Taxonomy (NCBI): domain Eukaryota; kingdom Metazoa; phylum Arthropoda; class Insecta; order Hymenoptera; family Cynipidae; genus Neuroterus; species Neuroterus valhalla. The sequence continues at coordinate 1,412 of WSXT02042363.1, read as the reverse complement.
TCCTGCGTTCGCACACTCATGTTGAAGTTACAAATATTTGGAAAATTTCAGAAATACTTTGTTGTGAAACGCATTGTATAATACTGTTAACTTTAAGGTTAAATTTCGACTTTGATTTGGTATATTTTCACTTTCAATATTTGTATGCTTAGTTACCAAAAAATGTATCATTTGAGTTGGTGAATTGTAAGCGAAACTAGAGAGGTTTCTAAATGCTGAAAGGGTGGGGAAAATACGACGGAGTACTCTTAAGGGCAGTGAGGGCAGGTCAGTTCTGCACCGAGCATTAGAAGAATTAGACGTATTTCTGAGAGAGCGATCGTGTCGTTGTGAAGTGAAGCGTCACTACTATTTTTTCCCTTCCTTCTTTATCTTCCTTTCTCTTATCATTTCATATTACATTTTCTGTAGAACTTATATATTCCTTGACATTTATTAAATCCTATATTAAATTGGACTGTGAACAATAAATTAGTGTATTTTTAATGTGTAAAATCAGTGTTTCTCATAATTCTTGTAATTCCTTTCCCTCTGCGCGTACGTAAATAAATAATTAATATTCTTTGATTAATTACATGGTCCTTTGAGCCGGATAGTAAACGCGGTGGATTTACAGTGGTAGTTACGTGCAAAATTAAGTGAAAAAACAAAGAAAAATGAATGATGTGAGAAATGAAAGTGAAAGTTACAGAAAGGACGCTCACGGTACTCAGGAAAAGGCTACGCGAGGTGACAACACGGAAAATGGAAGAAGCCGCGTTAGTCCGATAGAGAAGGAAGACGCGCGGGAAAAGGAGAGGCAGGATGAAGCGGAGGAAAGGAGAAGGAAGGAGTCCCGATGGGAAGAGAGAGAAGGAGAAGGGACGAGCAACCAAGACAGAATCCTTCGCAACGACCAGGCCGACCCCCTACTACGCTGCAGCAGCCGATGTACCAAAGGAAAAATTCCAGACAAATTCACAGTGAGTACCTCAAAGACAGGGAGAAAGAACGCGAGAAAAGTGAACACTTCAAACAAGGAGAAAGTGTCAAAAGACAAAAACGCAACGAAAATACACGAAAATCCGGGGCTCAATTATACTCTGACACAAGATAATGTAGATCAAATCTCGGTCGTTGAATCGAACAAATCACAAAGTAGTGTCAGAGAAAACTCACGTCGCTCAGTACCGTCTAGTGCTGCAAAGAACTCACGTGATCGTCTATTAGCAGAACTCCATCAAGCTGAAGAAGAAGATCGACTACAACGAGAAATCGAGAAGAAACAGCTTGAGCGAAGGAAGAGGATGCTGGAATTATAGAAGCAGATCGAACTCTCTGAAATGGGAGAAAGTGAAGAGGACGACATCGAATCTGTTTCTGACAACACGGAGCAATCTTCCAGATCAAAGGTACATTCTTGGATGAAAAAA
>WSXT02042352.1:0-13290 GCA_011762715.2 Neuroterus valhalla | reverse complement strand
ACCAAAATTTTGCAGTGCCAACAAAAACTGCTTAACAAAACGGTTTTGTTGCGATTACAAAATTTTTTTTCTCAGTGTAGTGTCATGATGAGAATGTATCTCTCAAACCCGAAGGAGTTCTGAGAAAGTTAGGTCTACATCCTTAGTCAATGCTTGAGCATCAAAACGATTCAGTTGATTAACCAGGACAAAGCGCGAAGCGCGGGACTTATTACGCGTGCCATAGACGTGCTCAAATTTCGCGCAGAGCGCGATAAGAATGTGTGCGCGCATCGGGCAGAATTTAAATTCTTGTTTACTACTAAAACCTGTAAATTCCTTTTGAAAAATCATGATTTTTGCGCCCCAAAATAAAATTTTATCAATTTCAAATTGAAGAAAAGTTTCAACCAGTTTCAGAATTTCTCCCCACTTCTTTCAGAAGTTTTTGTTCCAGAAAAAAATATCGTTATGAAAAGTGAGAGAAGGTTTTGTACATTAGTTTACGTGTTGGTTTTTTTAAATTTATATACTTTTCCCAACTTGGAATTTCCCTTGCAGCCCGAGTTATAGAATACATTATACAATGACCTAGCTTGTAGTTAACACAAAAAGATGCAGTGAAGAACTTTGGCTAAATAAAATATCTAGACCTGACATTGGGCCAGGCACCAAATAATGCATTGGCATTTTGCCCGCACTGCAATTCGCTTCTAGCGGAAGCTTTCGAACGCTTTTTGTCTGTCTAGTGTCGTCAGTAACGTTGTGGTTCATCCACTCGATTCATTATTAGCAAACGAAGAGATTTTTTCTGCCGTCGTATTTAAATATTCAAAACAATCTAGTCGACGTTTAACAAAATCGTTGTTTCTTATAACTCATTTTTAGGAAGACACGCTGCGAAAATGGATTCCTTGGATAATATCGACAGTGACCTTTTCCTTGAAATTTACGTTAAGTTAAGTACCAATGTCAGCCTTGTGTCGTAGTTGAAGAAAAGTACGATTTTTCTCAAGCTTTATGATATTTATGTTTCCTCCTCTAGGTGTGTAATGTTCATTTAATACTGTCATCATTCCGTACATATTAAGGAATATTAGTTTTCAATTAAAAATTGTTTCATTGAGAATTCAAAAGTTCGAAATCGATCAGTTTTTTTGCCCTTCACGTAGATCTTTTGGAAACGCGACAAAAAATCCGCCTTAGTCTAAGTTCGAACTAAGAAATCCGGTATTTTATGTGCAGACTTATCCTTTCTATTCATTTTGTTGTGGAAATTTGCCATCTAGAGGACCTAAATATTCTCATTTGTGGAAGATAATACTTTGAACTTCTTTTAGTATTGTTTTTTTTTTAACATCAAGAATATAACAATTTTGTCTTTATATTGTCTTTTGCCTCTGAAGATTAAATAGTACTGAAAAGTGATTACTTTCATTGTTTGCACTAATCGTCATGGAACCAATCAAACAGTACCGTTATTTTATATGGTTTCATATGATTGCTTCGAGCCAAATCACTATTTTCAACATTCTATTAATCAATACTGAGAAAGACTAGTCCAGGAAATTCTCCTCGACCTGTACAAACAAATACTTCATAATGTTTTACATTCAACAGTTTAAAATTTCGGAGAAAAAAATATGTCAACGTTCCTCAATTATTGAAATGAGAACTGAGAGTAGAAAGGAATTTTTTTTTCAATTCTAAAAGATATTCGCAAAACGGAGTCATAATTCAAATATTTGAACAAAGAATTGTCCTGTTTTAATAAAAAGGGGCCATGTGGATTATTTCATATAAAGTACAATATATGCCTGATGAAAAAAACACAATTGAATTGGTATGCAACAATACTATACACATTGTTGTCTACTTGTAACATACTTGCCATCTGCAATGTGGAAATGGTTTTAATATTATCAAAGGCAATGTGCTCAATAAGTTTATTCATTTGAAGATTTTGTGATTCGATTCAGAGTTTTGATTTAGTACTTAACATGGATTACTTATTTTATTTATGAATTATATTAGTTTTAAAGTATTCCGAATTTCCCCAATGGCAATATAATTGTTTTTTGAATCGAGAGAACTTACACCTTTTGGAGTATAGTGATTCTCAATTATTTTCATTGTATTGGTAAATTTCAATAAATCCTGTGCTGAAAATTAATTGCAAAATTGATATAAGTATTACCCTAATCACGGAATTCATCAACTTAAAACTGTACCTGGTTAATTTTGTATAAATGTTTTGGCTGCCTTGAACTTTGTGATTGTGACTCTGCTCAAATATTCAATATTTTTAAGAGATGTCCATTCAAGACCGTCATATTAGCAGTGGCGTATCTACGAATTAAAGCGCCCAAGTCAAATAGTGAATTGCGTCCTTGCACAACCAAACTACCAACAATCCTATTTTGTAATTCCTGCCAGACCCTAGATACACCTCTGCATGTTATTCACTTACAATAATTACAAATAAAATCATTTATACCCTTCCTATGTCCTTTTGCTATGTATTACCACGTATTATAGGAATCCGGTTTGAGGTAGTTTTGAGCAAGCCAGAAGATAACGATGACTGCTAATTAATATGCCTCTCTGCAGACGGTTAGGGGCCTTGTCAATCATCAGGAAATGGCTTTTGTTAAACAAAGTCCAAACGAAGGAGCCAGTTTGTCTAGTTTTTTTCATACATAATCTGAAGAGTACGAAGATTTGCGGCAAATTCCATTTTCCCATAAAAATTGTTTTTCATGTAATGAGCGGAATATAAAATACGCCTAAATAGGCGGCATGACGCCAACACTGGAGGAAGATGTTGTGCTGTTTAGAGAAATAACGACAAAACGATGAGCCCTCATCTTCGCTTGCATTGGATTTTGATGTGAAGAGTTCCCTCTTCTCTTTTCGAAAAAACTGCCTCTACCTCAAATCTTAGTACCCTTCAAATTATTTATGTGAAAAACTAGTCAAAATGGCTTCTCCTTCCGACTTAGTTTTACGAACGGGATTTTGCGATGATTTCCAGTGCCCTTGAGGCCATGTTATACTTAAATGATTCCTACCTCAACGACCCTACTTTGGGTTCAATACCCGAAATAAGACATTGAGTTATAAAATTGAGAAATTGAATAGAAGGACTATGGTCTCAAATTTTTAGAATCGCGAAACATATTTCTTTATTTGTAATCTTAACAATTTTGGATCAATTAAACGTTATTTAGTTACTTTTATCTAATCTGCCAAGCTTTCAAATCAATATCTCATTCCGTGTGGAATGAGATATTGTTCAGTTTACATGAATGTTGACTTGATTCATTAATATATTATCAGTTGTATCAACACAAATTTCATTGAGTTTTTTATTTTATCCTATATTATTAATAACAGGGTGGATGCTTTACCCTAACTGGGAAGTGACCGTGAATTTTTTCACGAATCTCAAGTGGCCACCCTGTAAAACGTTAGACGTTTTGAATAAAGAGACAAAAGATGATCAAAATTTTCTCGATTAAATGTCAAGAACTGGGGAAAGTGGTCTCAGTGGTTGAAAGAAAATGGAATAATGTAGGTGGATGAAAGATAATCTTCTTCCCTGACTCTTCCCGAAGAGAGCATATCTGGAAAAATGAAAGGTGTGTGAACGGTCGACTCATCCCCTCCATTTTCCAAAATCAAACAATTCACAACCTCTCATTAATTGAAACTTTTTCTTGGTTATGACTTTAGTACATGGACATTGGGGAGGACATCGGAGTTCCTGATGATTTCACAAATAGTGAAATGGTTTCTGGCATGTGGTGGAGACATTTACTTGCCGGTGGAATCGCTGGGGCCGTCTCAAGAACCTGCACAGCACCCTTGGACCGGATAAAGGTTTACCTGCAGGTGGAAATTCATTGCTTTGATCAAACTTTAAAAAGAAGACTTCCTTCGGTAAAGTCTAACATAACCAAAAAAATGTTCTTTCCCCCAGGTTCACGGAACACGTAATTGCAACATACTCAGTTGTAGTAAATATATGCTTCAAGAAGGTGGGATTACAAGTTACTGGAGAGGAAATGGAATTAATGTACTTAAAATAGGACCAGAATCTGCCCTAAAATTCGCTGCTTACGAGCAAGTGAAAAGAAAAATCAAGGATTATAATAACAACAGAGAACTTAATATTTACGAAAGATTTATCGCTGGTTCTTTTGCTGGTGGATTCAGTCAGTCTATTATTTATCCACTTGAGGTATTTTGTTTACATACAACATCTTTAATTTGGAAAATTGAGCAGATCATAACAATTTTAATAGCACTAATAATTCAATCCTATCAAAATGATCAAGTGAAAATTAAAGAATTTTAGGTCCCTTAATTATCACTTGAAAAAAAATTCTTACTTTGAAGGTCATGAAGACGAGATTGGCGCTGAGGAAAACGGGAGAGTTTTCTGGAATTATGGATGCTGCAAAGAAGATATACAGTCAAGCAGGTCTAAGAAGTTTTTACAGAGGCTACGTTCCCAATTTAATTGGAATTCTTCCCTATGCAGGAATAGATTTGGCTGTGTATGAGGTTAGTGCTGAAAAACAAATTGAGTACATTTGAAATTGAAGGTGTCTACATTCCTATCAACTTTGATTTTTATTTTTAATGTAGACGCTGAAAAATAATTATATAAGGACACACAACAAAAATGAACACCCTTCAGTTTGGTTAGTGCTTATGTGTGGAACAGCTTCGAGTACAGCAGGGCAGGTCTGCTCGTATCCGCTAGCTCTAGTCAGGACTCGGTTGCAAGCTCAGGTCGCGCCTGCAGGCTCTCCCAATATGGTCAGAGTCATTAAGGACATTCTCCATAATGAAGGATTCAGGGGCTTGTATCGAGGTCTCACGCCTAACTTTCTAAAAGTAAGTCCTTGTTAAGAGATCAAATTTTTTCTTTCCTATAAACTAACCCTGTTAGAGATTACTGAACCAATAGTGTTGCATTTCGTTAAGCATAGGCAGTTTGACGCGGGCTACGCTTTTGGAGCACTACTCTAACCATCCTCAGTGAAGTTGATTAGAGGAAGGGAGACAGTGCATTATGAAGTTGGTTAAAAGAAACGCATTTATGCTTTTGGGAGTACAAACAATTCTGTATCTAATATAAATGCTGTGGAATTATTTTTATCGAATTTAAACATTTCTTTCTAAAAATGTTCACCTTAAAATGTTTCTATTGTAAGTATGTCTTCAAACCCGAGTTTTTGTTTAGATATTTTTTAAATATTTGTTTATTCAATGGAAATCAGGGCAAAAATGGCAATGTTGCTGATTTTATTTTTTCCTCTTCATTAAAACATAATTCGCATAGTGATCAACATAATGGTTATATCAGAAATAAGGCAGGAACACACACAGGCTAATATAGAATTTGCATGTGTAATGAATACGGGAAATAATTATTGCATTCTTAGTTGATGGCATTCACTTGCCCATAGCGATCTCCTTTATACGTATTAATTTTTCAAATATTTTAAAATATGTGATTATCCAGTATTTTTCGTGTGAAAGTTTCTATTATTTTCATCATAGAAAAATCTTAAAATGACAGAACTACATGATTATACCAGGATGAGTACCTTATATTTATTCACTAACAACTTGGCTTAAACTTATTATAAAATTTTTTTTTCTATTGAGATTTCGTATTTTTGAACTATATATAATGTGAAATTCTATTTATTGAAATTCGAGTACTTCGCGGTTGACCCTGGAAATTAGCTAGTCATTACATGCTCCCCTGTGACACGTAATTTTTCCAAATTTTTATGAAGTACAATCGTTGAATATTTTTGTGTAAAAATTGATAATCACCAAATTTCGACTTGCTCTTATTTAAGTAGTTTATAAGAATTACAATCAGATCACTGCAGTGGATTGGTTACCCACTCAGTGTAAAAATAACCTTTAAAAATTCGTTTGCAATGATAAAACGCAACGAGTTTCGCTATTTCAAGGCGGATTAACAAAGTCTTCCAGAGACACCAAATTGATAAGTATAATAAAATATCGGCGCATACTTCACTTTTTTGTTTGCTCCGCAAACGGGCGTTATCATAATATCAACTTTCTAAAACGTACTATTTCAGATGGTCATTTTCATCGAATTTTAATTGAGCTACACGTACTTGAAATTCAAAAAAGCGTTTCAAATGCTTAGACCATAAACTTTAAAATAAATTATTGAAAAAATGCAACTTGAGTCATGTGAAAGTGTCTAATCTGTTGGATCTCTCTGTTCTTCCATACTTTTAGGGCTCCCCTTCATGAAAGAAATGATCAAGAATTCCTAAATTTTTATAGAACCTCTGTGAAGTAGTCGAAATTAGAAAAGCGCTTTTTTCAAATGTTTATGTCATAAACTTTGATTCGATAAAAAAGAAGGAAGGTAATATTTTGATACTAAAATTCAGTATATTGAAATCAAAATTGAAAACCCAGATATTAAAGTGTATTATCTGGATATTGAATTTTAATATTGAGATGTATTTGATATATTTATATTTTGTAGCTTCAAGACTCTGCTCCATAATTGAAATGACGATTCTAAAATTTTTCACAGAAACTCGGTGATTTGTCATATGTTTCCTCAGTTTTGTAAACAAAATCGTAATAACAGCTTAGCCATTAGGGTAAACTATGTTGCATTTTGGATGCCCATTCGATACTTTAGAATACTCAACCTCTTCATAATAATTATGAAGTGCAATTATTGCACAAATTGTTCACAAATTTTGAAAGAAGGGAACTGCAGTATTCCTGAATTATAATAAAAATTTTTGTGAATTAATGTAATCCTGACTCGGCACAGAGAATTTTATAAAAGAATTATAATTCCGAGTTTGACGGAGAATAAATAAATTGAAAGTTAAATTTTGTAAACTAATTTGGATTTTTATTTGAAAAAGGGAATCAACAAAAACAGTCGCGTAAAAAATTATAATTTCAGTGTTCGTAAAGCGATTATCCTTAAAAAATTATAATTTAAACTTTAGGACGGGACATTTTCGTATAGAATTATTATTTGTCTTGAAACAGAGAATTTTCGGCATGGAACGGAAATTTTGTGAAATAATTGATTTGCTAGTTTAGGTGAAAAAAGTGACTCTTCATTTTAGAAAATAAAATTATTTGTTAGATTTCTCTGTTTCGAATCAGAATTTTGATTCTTATAATGAAAAATTATCTGATTTTCCAACTCAGAAATGTAATTCTGAAATTCTGAAATAATTTCGATAAATTTGATACGAATTCCATAAGCTTTCTATTCCATGGTTTCCATAAGCATCACCTGAAGCATCCAAAAACCGAGCTTGATAGAATGTTGACCGGAAGGCCTTTACCATACATTCATGTGCAGGGTCCTTTGAGATTTGGTACCTTTCAGTAAATATATTTCGAGAGTCTGTGTTGAAAAAGATATTCAAAAATGGGTTTATTACAGAAATGCGGAAGTTATATTTTCGAATAGTTAAGAAGATTTCTCGTTTCAAATTTTGTAAAAGTTATCTTTGGATTTTTTTCCTTCGATTCGGCTCTTCCTCAATCAGCAAACTTTCACATAGAGAAAAGGTTTTATTTCTAAAGATTTTCCATAACAATGGGTAGGTGTGATAGGTACAAAAAAACAACTAAAGTCAAGATTTCACAAGCTTGTACTTTCGTACCTGGTAATACAAAATTCATTAATTCTTAAAATATATGTCTGCTTTTCATTTTTTATCATTCATAAGAATATCTATTAATGAATATTCTTTAACAATTGAATTTCATTTGAATATTACAGAGTAGTTCAAAAAGTTGCCTATTTTAAATTGTATAATTCCCAGATTGATTTGAAATGGATTTGTCACCGTACATGTATTTATAAAATATTATTCTGAAACTATTATCATGAACTTCTACTTTCATCGCTAAAATAAGGTTCATTGATCTTTCCTACTGACCTCGAACTGTTGGAAGATTTTCGTATTCCACAATGAAAAAGAAATCACACTCTTATTTCTTATCTCTCTTCTTTCCCTAAAAGAGTGCAACAAAAGGTGATTTTTGTAGGGAAAATTGAAACCAAATGACCATTGACACAATTAGGAATTTCAGTTTCCTAGAAGCAACTCAGTTTCTTTCCGAAGAATTGATTCAATAAATTATCAATGGCAACTTTTTTCCTCCTGCTAATAAATAGAGATATTATCTTTATGTTATATCAGAAAAAAGATAATAACTAATTTATTCTTCATTCCAAATGTTCTTATTATTACGCTAAGTCCGTTATCACACTTAAATTCACCTTACTGATGGTCAAGATATAGGTAAATTTTGTTTCACTAACTCCTTTTTTCCTTTCAGTTTTGTAACTTCTCAAAAATATGTGGTCAGTTTTTTTTCGGTGTCTGGGTAAATAAGGCTGAAGGAAATGCAAAAAAATTCGTGCTATTTTCGTCTTCTCTTTAAATTATCTCTGATAAAGTTCATTAAATAAATATTCAGAAGTCTCAGTAAACAAAAATTGACCCTAACTTTTTTTGGGAAACAGTCACTATAAATAATTTTTTTACAGGAAGAGGTCATACTGGAGTTTTCAAATCTTTCAGACTCCACCCCATAATTACTAATATTTACACTCTCTTTTTTATCGACTTCTGAAATTCTATTTATTAATGTAGTTCAAGTTATTTTAGTTCATGCTTTTCCTGTTTTCTAGTTCCTATCGCCAATCATTGTGGAATACGAATAGGCATTTATGTTATTGATTTGTTTAGCTTGTTTAATTGAATTAAAATGTTTATGACTTGTAAAATTTTTTCTTGGAGTTGGGACCTTGGCATCTACCCCCAAATTCAGCAGTGGAAGTTCATCTAATCTTGTTAATGGAAGCCGATCAAAAATATGTGTAATCAAATCGAAATTTCATAGTTGATATGTGTTTTTATGGACATAACAGGCCTTTTTGTGTGTACATATTAGTCACCTTGAATAACATCTTATCACTTTTTGAAGGGATAACTTTTTAGGGAACGGTGTGAACTTGCAAATGAGGGGAAGTGTAGTGTAACGCGTAACGCTGAAACACTGTCGGGGTACGTGCGGGCTTCCCCGTCTCTAACTGCCTTTCTCTCCATCCTTCGCTCCTCACTGAGAGCGGTATGTAGCGTTGTATAACGGCATCTGTCACATGTGCGCTTCGGTGTTTGTTTGTGTTTGCGTTACACGGATCGTAAAAATTTACTATTTATTTTATTTATTAATGCAAATTTATACCCCTGACAACATTAAACAAATACCCCTTTTGTTTTACGCTACTGAACTGAGCACTGACATTTAAAAAGCCTCTTTTCTAAACTGTTTTGAACATTGGTTCATCCTTATTAATTAAAATTTCGTAAGAAGTATATTTGAGATTTATTTATCTTGTTTTCCCAGGTTGCACCAGCTGTATCGACAAGTTACGTTGTCTACGAACATGTGCGGCAGGCCCTAGGAGTGAACATGACGTGATGAATATAGATATTAGGCACTATTAATTTAATTAAATTATTGCGCAATTTTGTAATTAAGTACCGACTAGAAGTCCACGAGCCATTTGGCGGCGTTTTTATTCGAGGCTCGTGATGTTTTGCTATTGTCGTAACTTCTACTCTACATCAACTTATGTATTGTCTTCAGAATGTTCGAAACTACTTAAGAGTTCAGTGTTACATTTCATCTTTTAATCGCTTTATGGATTTTTCAAAGCCCCGGTAACAAAACACAGGATCGATACACGAAAACCTTCGGAATATCAACGACTAAAGCGTATCAATGTATTAACGAAGTCGAATAGCCTTTGAGGCTCGGCATATATCTTCCCCTTTGAGAAAGGCTCTACATAATCAAGTGTCATGATTCTCATGCTCGAAGTCAGTCGAGCTTTCGAGCATTTTTTCATCTATGCTTATTTGACAGTCACTTTAAGCTTAGGTATTTAATTAATTTAATTTAATTTAATAAAACTAAGCGCGAAGCGCGTGATCGAATGCAAGTTTTCCACTTGCGGGTCCCTGTGAGATTAACTTAGGAATCGAAAGTGAATGCAGAATGCGTTCGATCGAGTTATACTTACTCTGTGATAAGTATGATAAGCGGGATTCGTGCATGGTTCTATGGCCGAGTGTCCCACTAGCGTTGCAATGAAGGCTGTTTTCAATCCAATACAGTTTGTTTACCTGTCATGGACTTTCTAAAATCTGTAGAGTAATAATCAAAATCTTCTAAATGTACTGATTCAGGCGGGTCGTCATTTTTTACGCAATTATTCACGCCTCTTGCGACGCCATTCATTCCTTAGTTTTTAAAAACTTGGAAGAGTTCTTGTACATTATTACTAGCTAGAAAACTATTTATACGACGCTTTGTCGCTACAAGATTGCTGTACAGAAAAGAATCTCGTTATCTCTCTCGCAAGCAAGAGTTTTAATCCTAGCGATGGCATTTAAGAAGCAAAATTTGAGTTAAAATCGCGAGGATTGAAACATTAAAGTGTAAAAAAGCGAGCATAGTCGAAAAATTTTTGTAGCGTTGAAAACGATTTTCTTAGATTAATAAGCGCCCGTATTAAAACTTAACAACGCAGATATTCTAAAACACAGTGCAGAGAGCGAACTCTAAGCGTTTTAGCGTCGTGTACCTGTATTTTTTACCTGTAAGGGACTGAGTATACATGACTTAACCGAAGGAGTAACCTGACATTTTTAGTTAATTTTTTTAATGCGTAGCTCAACGATGTCAATGTATATCAACGCCTTTTTTCTATGAATAAATGTAATTTATTGATCACTGTTATTATTATATATTGATTGAAATCCGAATTTGGTTTCTAAGAACGGGCGCCAGTTTTGAATAAACTCGATTGTTATGTAATGTATATTAAGGACTACTGACTCCGAGGGCTTTCTATGTGTAACAGAGCGTACCTCTACTTTTATCTCGCTTTAACAGTACACAGACTCATAATCTCAATTTTCCCTGTCTCTCTTCCTGCGCTAATTCACACGCCCGCTGAGAAGTAAATGCTGCTTAAGCATCACCAAAGATAGTCCTTCGCGATTCAATATTTAATATTACATTACTGCATTCTGTATCCAAATGGTGTCACTGTGATATATAGGCTTAACAATAAAGAATACAATAATTTTACAGGCTGCTTTCGTTCCTCTCACTAGTATTGCACGCTTAATTTTCTTCATTTGAATCCATTTGAATACAGGATTCGGTGCCCACAACCACAGATATTCTGAATCTAACTGTAGGAAATGAGATGGAAGCGAGTATTTTTTTTCATTTTTCGAAATGGATTTAAACCATTTTAGTATCTAGATTTAATTTAAACTTCCATAGTTACTTTTTAGTTATTTTCAATTTTCATGTTTCCAGCAAAAAATCATATGGACTCAGAAACTAAATTTTAAAGAAACGAAAATAAATTGGAAGTTATCACATACACTAATTTTTTTCAAGTTACACGGTATACATTCACGAAGCTTAGTTGACCAAACCATATTGTAGTGATATTTCGTTAAATTATATCGGTCAGAGTGTCAAGTGCTGTGCATGAGAAAAAGTGAAAGGAATTAAGTGTATTCTATGGCAAGCTGTTTTACTTTTAAATAGTGACCAGGGTAAAGAACAAAACAAATTCAACTTCTCTATTCATAATTTTTTTAAAAACATTCTAATTTTATAAGCAATGAAGAAAATAATTAAAATTATTGACTGGAATAAAATGACATGCAAATGGATTAAGAGGATAGGAGAAATACGGCCTTTATTATTATGCGTGAACATACACTTAATTCACTTTTTTATGTGCCAGGATAATAATCATTCTTTTTATATGATTTTTCATGTCCGTACATCAACTCAATTCGTTTCATTTTCAAAACGCTTGACATAGTATGACCTGCTCGTTGTATTTCCATTATGTCAGTACAATGGACATAGGAAACACGGGCCTAGGCATGCCATTGCGGTGTTGATGCAATGAGAGGTGTACTCCGGTATTTTTTGATGTCCCGCGACAACCATGGCAGCGCCATGCATTATACTACGTATAATGCATATCTAAGATGGCGTGAACTGTGACTGCCTCTGACATAAGAGACATAGCGTCTTACGTATATTCCTTCGGATCGGTTCGGTTCTTTGGAATCAAACCGATAGGCCTGTGACAAAGCCACCGAACGCGTCCTCACGTTGCGGATAGAGGGCCTTCCTGCCGAGGGTTTCTGCTTAATACGGTTTCAAAAGCTAATAAGAAGTCGAGACAATCGACGTTCTTTGTGGACGGATCTACTTAATGATGACCTGCTCAATTGCTACGATGCCAGTACTGTCCCTAATCGTAGAGGTTACATGGCGCACCTGCACACTCTATGGTGCCAGAAACAGCCGGAGCTCTCGCACCTTTCACAGCAAGTGTTCAGAAACCGTGCCGACGATTGCGATTTTATGACAAGGAGAAACATTAACATTCAAGTTCCTCCCAAGCCTCATGATTTGGCTGAATTGATGGTACCCTTTGTGAGAATCTCTCAGAAGATTCCGACCTCTTGGACGATCTTCCTGTTTTTTGTCGAAAAATCACCAAATTCCAAAGACGTCCAGACATTTTGGAGAGAGATTTACGGAGTAATACATCCATTGAATGAAGGCACTAAGAACATTATAAGTTCCATGGGGTTGTGCAGTGACCCCAAGAAGGAATGCCCACCAATCGCTGCTGAGGAGGTAAAGAAAGCTTTAAAGGACACAAAGAACTTTCCCGCTGCTGGTGCAGGTTGTAAAAAGGAACTTTTGGTGGAAGAAGTTTACTTCTACACACACCAACATCTGGTCCGCATCTTTACCTCATATTTAAAGTCGGAGATCCCTATTCCGCAGTGGCTGGTGTTAGGAAGAACTGTACTCCTACCGAAGAAAGGCGATTTGTCCAACCCGAGGAACTACAGACCAATAACTTGTCTGAACACAGTGTATAAGATCTTTAAATCTTTCCTTAATGATAGGATTGTTCGGATAATTGGACCTGTATTGAGTGAGATTCACGAACAACGAGGATTAAAAGAGGCGCAGCAGGCTATCGGGAAAACATGCTGATCGACAGGAGTATCTGCAAAGATGCTGCAAACCACAAACGCAATCTGTCGATGGCTTCGATTGATTACCAGAAAGCTTTTGATTCAACTTCCCATAGACTTATCATCTGTCTGTTGAAAAGCTTAAAGGTTCATC